>JBBPBX010005615.1:0-54270 GCA_038048925.1 Garcialebias charrua | reverse complement strand
ATTTTAAAGTATTATGAAAAATTTTCAACTCAGTTCAGATTATTTATATAGCGCCAAGTCACAACAGAACTCGTGCCAGGGCACTGCACAAAAACATTCACATACATTAGAAAGCCAATTAGTAACAGTTCTCTATCTAAGGAAGCCAGCAGATTGTGTTGAATCTTCGCATATTAATATTTCTGTGATGAATAGAAGGGCCTACTCACCAATTCTTTCCAGTGCCTCGACCTGTGCGCTGGCTTCACTGAACTCTCCGGTACCACTGCTGTTGATGGCGGCCACTCTGAACTGGTACTTCTTATTCGCTGCCAGGCCGGCAGCTACATATTCGTTGGTCTTTAGGGGCTTAGAGGTGGCACGGTACCACTGCTCAGAGCCCTCCTCTAGGATCTCCACCACATAGCCGGAGACATCGGATCCACCATCATACATGGGTCGGGTCCAGACCATTCTGATGCTGTGCTTTGTGGTGTCTGTGATGCGAGGCACTGATGGTGCAGCTGGGGTGTCTGACGAAGACAAATATCATTTTGGTATTTGAGTCACTGAAAACTAATGCTTGGAGTTAGTAACGACAGGAAGAAAAAAAAAGACCCTTACATGTGGGGTCTTTACAGAGAATGTAGGGTGTGGCGTCACTCGGCTGGCTGTCTCCAGCAGCATTGACAGCTGTCACTCTAAACTGGTACTCGCTTCCTTCAAGCAGGCCTGTGATCTTCAGACGGGTGTCGTAGATGGTGTAGGTCTTGTTCACTCGAGTCCATCTGGTTTAACAAACAAGACAAATTAAAACTGTTTCTAACATAACAAGGTGAAAACTGTTCCAAGTCCTTTTGAACTAATTCTGACCTGGTGCTGCTTTTCTCTCGTTTTTCCACGATGTAGGTTTTGATTTCATTGCCTCCGTCGCTTTCAGGTTTCAGCCACTCGATGATGATGTGCTCCTTTGCAACAGCTGTGGTCTCCGGAGTGCCCGGCTGGGATGGAACAGCTGGAGAAAGATGGAAATGGCAGTCTCAACTTAGAAACTGTTCCCAAAGGAGATTAACTTTTGAAACTGAGTGAAATTTTTTATTTTGTTCATTCCGAAGAACCTTAGCAATATACGGTAAGATCTTTTCTTATGGCTCTGATGTTCATGTACGCATTGATCAGTAGAGCCTCTGAGAAGCTTCCTGACTTGTGCTCATAAACTGCAAGAACCACGAGCCCCAGAGTTATATAAAACCCATGATCCATTTGCTTTGGGCCACAACTTCTACATAACCACTAAATCATGTTGTGCATATAACCTTCTAGATGGCCAATCTATGATTTCACAGATTTTGATTACTTTTATTTCTCTTTAATCAGTTACTACAAAAGACGGATGCTTTATTTTATTCTTGAGTCTACAATCCTTCTGTATGTTTTTTTTTATCTCTGAACAGTTCTGTCCCCTCCGATCTCACTGATCTGCTGCAGCCATATGTCCCACGGCAGACCAGATGCTTTTATTGGTTCCAGGCACTCATTTTAAGCACAGAGGTGACAGAGTCTTCTCGGTTGCAGGTCCAAAACTGTGGAATGAGTTACCACTGCATGTCTGGCTGGCTTCCTCTCGCACTGTTTTTAAGTCTCATTTAAAAACTCACTTTTATTTCTTGGCTTTTAACTCTGTGTGAGTTGATTTTAAAGAGGACCACAGATGCAAAATTCACTTTTTAGTGTTTTTTTTTACTCAACTTTGGGTATGTACTTCATAAAAAAACAGTCCTAGTGCCAAAAAAATGCACCCAGTGGTTTATTTACTCTAAGTATATTTATTTATCTTTGATAGAAACATTTCGTTTTCAAATCCTGCGGTTTGTGACGTCACAAGCGCCAGGACAACCCACCCCGACCCTGAGTCCAGCCCCTCACCTAGCAACCCCTGGTTAGGCTCAACCCACTTCAGTATAAAAGACGTGACGGTTGTTTTTCCTGATTTCATCTCATCTTTTGTTTAAATGTTCTTAATTTCATGTGTACAGCACTTTGTTGCAGCTGTGGTTGTTTTAAATGGCTTTATAAATAAAGTATAATTGTTATTTTTACGTTTTAGTTCAATTTTTAGCGTATTAGCGATCGCTCCCAACGAGCAGACCGCCGGCGAAGAGACCATCTGCGGGCGGGAGCTGCTGGGAGCTGATAGCTTTTGAGGAGCGTGGGGTCCGGTCAGAGGTTGCCTCATACGGATAAATTAACTGGAGACACTCAGTGAACTTTGTGTATGTGTCTGGACTGAAGCAGAGATCGCTCCCAAAAGCGCCGCATGCAACGAGCGGACATAAAAGGGCAGAGGAGGAACGAGCTATTTTTAGCCTCGGATTCGGGCTAAAAGGAGCAGCTCATGGCGGCGCGCGCAGACGGCTTTCGGTAAGTTATCTTAAGCTAGCACTAACAGTAAGTCAAATGAGTAATAAAAAAAGAGCTAATTTTAAAACAACAACAGATTAGAGATACTGGCTCTTACAGAGGGCGGAGTAAATGTAAACAGATCTTTGAAGGGCGTGGCCATGAGAGCTCATTATCATAAACCAGTCGTTCAAAACGAAAGTTAAAAATGGCAGAATTAAAAAGGGTATAATTGATTATCTAAGAATTATTTTGTGTATTAAATTGAATGAACATTGTCTGGATAGCCCACAGACATACCATAAAAATTTTAAAAACCTATCTGTGGTCTCCTTTGACTTGTCTGTATTCTATAATATTAGTCTTTTAGTTCTTATCTTTACCTCTGTGGATCTATGTATTTTATCCTGTGTCCTTTTTTTGTTTTGTTTCTGCTGTACAGCACTTTGGCTGTCCTTGTTGCTGTTTTTAAATGCTTTATAAATAAAGTGGTATGGTATTATTTCAGAAAAATCCACCAGAAAGCCAACCCAATTCAAGATGGCCACTAAAACCAATCAACCTTCATAAACCAAAGTGACCAGCTCACTTCAGATATCAAGCTAAAATTTAGCGTGGTCGTAGCTTATATTATAAGCACTAACAGATTGTTTGAGATTCCACTGACTTGCATGAGATCACACTAGACTCTGTCATCCCTCCACTTTAGCTGATGTTAATCTAAAACTCGCATGAAAGGCAGCTGGTGACATGACAAAAATTAAGAGCTGGATATTGGTTAAAAAATAGCATCTAATGATTTAAAAATCGTTCTGTAAAAACTTTTAGCAATTTGACTCTAAAACAACAAATTACATTCAGCTGTAATACGTTTTAATAAAATCTCTGTAAAATTAAACAAAATGTAATAAGACAAAATTCAGATGCTTCAGCTGTTTGTTTGTAATGATTTTGTTTTTCTATTACATTAGTGCTTAGTGTATTTCTAGTTGATGTTTTTCTTAGTCAATCCTAGATGTTATTACTGTTTTTCTCTTACATTTTGTTGTTGAACGTAACTGGGACCCTGTGTACATAATCTCGTTTCATCACATGTACCACATGAGGTGCAAATGACAATAAAGATTCTCTGATTCTGACTCTGACTTACTGTAGGCGTTCCTGGCAATGACGGGGTTGGACTCCAGAGGAACTCCAGGTCCGAACTTGTTGACTCCTCTGACTCTGAAGACGTACTCGTTGTTTTTGATCAGCCTGCTGCTGACGCACGACAGAGACTTGCACTCGGCCTCCATGATCACCCAGTTGAGGCGGCTGGTCTCACGGCGCTCTACGATGTAATGACTGACGATGTCTCCACCGTCCTCGAGGGGAATCTTCCAGGAAACCGTGCACTTCTCCTCCGTTACTCGACTGATCACGATCTTATCAGCTGGAGATCCGGGGGTGTCTGAGAGGCCACAACCAACAGTTAGATTTGCGCTTTTCGGCTATTTTACATTATATATTTCTACTGTTGTTTTCATGTTTATAGTTTTTTTTTTTAAATGCAATTTTATTTATATATTTTTTTTACAATCAAATGACTTCCACATACTTTTGCTCTATTTTAACTATTAAGACATCAAACATTCGGGTCAACATGTTGTTGTCTGCTATGACTTTTAGTATTTGTAACTTCTATAGTTTTTGAATTGTTTCACTTTATTGATAAAATATTTTCCCCAAAGTATAGATTGAGATTGCTTCAGTTACACCAATTTTTTTAAAATTTTAAATCTACTTCAACTTACTGGTTATATGTTTGCCATCTTATGGTACTTTTAGCTTTTATATTTAGTTTAGCAAATTTTAGCTGTTGTATAGTTTTGCTATTTTTAGCTGTTAAAAGCTTGTTTTGTTGATTTCTGCTCATAGCTACTTTTTACTTAGGTTAAGCTTTAGGTTACAGTTTGGGTAATTTTAGTTTTAAGCTATTGTTTTGTTCAGCTTCTTTTAGGCTTTAGTTCGTTTTTCTAACAAACTTTTAGGCCTTTTTTTTTTTACAGTTTTTTATTTTTTAGCTACTGTAATTTGGTCTTTACTGTTTTGTTATATTTAGCTTTAAGATATGATTTAGCTGAATTTACCCTTTAGCTCAGTTTTAGCTCATTTTAGGTCTATATGGTTTTGTTACAATTAGCTTTAAGCTACGACTTTGCTAATTTAAGCTTTTAGCTGCGGTTTAGTTAAGTTTGGCTTTTAGCCCCCATTATAATGACTATCATCTGTTCTGTTTGTTTTCTAACTTTGAGAGCAGATTTCAGTCATTCAGTCCTCAGCTGTATTTTCACAGAAAATGTGATTTCTTTAGTTAATCTTTATTCCAGCCTGTATGTTATTCGACGACAGCTCACCCAGAACTTTCACGTTGACGCTTGCAGTCTTTATTCCGTTGGTGTTTTTCGCAGTGAGGGTGTATCTTCCTGTATCATATCTGTCGCAGTTCTTGATGACAGCCATGGCTTTGGTGGAGGTGTATGTCAGTGAGTATTTCTCGCCGAGCTCCAACATCTTGTCGCCCTTTGACCAGTAGACCGTTGGCTCTGGTTTTCCACCCACGGCACCATCCAGGACTAAATCAGATCCAGCCGTGACAGTAACTGTCTCACCAATCAGCTTGCTGTCCAGCTCAGCTCTGGGAGGAGCTGAAGCAAATAAAACAAGTTTTTTTTTAGTTCATGCAGGAAAGTTGAATCCTAGATGGTTTATAATCAAGACATTATTTATAAATACATGAGTAACATAATTCTTACGCATAACGGTCAACAATACTGGAACTAGAAAGGTCAGAGGTCAATCAAAGACACACCCGCTCGGCTAACAAGGAATGAAGATGCTTTAGGAAAAGTAGTAATAAACTGTGCTTGTTTATTTTTTTGTAATTATTTCATGCCAGTTTTTATCATGACCGGTAATAAATTTGATTAATTTCAGTTCATTTCTATAGCTCTAAGTCCCAACAGAAGTCATCTCAGGGCACCGTACAAAAACATTCACATACATTATAAAAGCCAATTGGTAAAATCCGATAATTCTCAATCAGGTCATCTGGACAGTTTCTTTTTAGTAGAAACGTTTCACCCTCACTCCAGAGGGCTTCATCAGTCAGAGTAGTTCCAGCACACTGTTCCCCCACCAAGCCATAAACAACTTAAGTGGACCAACCAGTTTGCTGGAGCCTCTGGAGTGAGGGTGAAACATTTCTACTAAAAAGAAACTGTCCAGATGACCTGCTTGAGAATTATCGGATTTGATACCTGGATTATTGAGCATGAACTTTCTTCCTATATGCCACGGGGGGCTGTGACGTACTTCCGGTAAAATGCAACACACTTCCGGTTCCCATCCACCTCCGTTGTTGCTAGCGTTAGCTCCTAGTAGCCTACCATGACAACGACCCAAAACGGGAAGCGGCCGCGCGCTACCGGCACTAGTCAAAAAGTCAAAGTCAAAGTCAACTTTATTGTCAGATCTGCAATATGTACTGTACAGGACATACACAGGACCGAAATTGCGTTTCTCTCAGTCCCTCGGTGCAACAGTAAACATCTAAACATTGAAACACTGAAACATATAATAATAGACATAGCATAAAATAGTAAAACTAACACTGTCCTGAGTTTTTGCATAGTGGTATGAGTATGAAAATTTACACCAACTCTAAAACTAAAACTAAAACATTAAACATTTAATGAACATAATACTGTCCTGAGTTTTTGCATACTANAAGCGGCTGCACGCTACCGGCACTACAAGTGAGTACCGTTGTGTCCGCCCACCGGTGGGAACAGCTGTTCCGCGGGGGGGTTTCGGCGAACATTTATCGCGGCTATCCGTAGGGGGAACGTCGCCATAATTTTATATGGATTTATATGTGTATAGAGTTATTATTGGTGTGTATGCAGATGTTTTATTAATTGTATTTAGTCATTTATGTTCGTGTCTTTCGCGCTAACTGGAAGTGCGCCGTCTGTGTAATGACTGCGGAGGTGCTGGAACGGAAGTCCGTGGCATATAGGCTATTAAAAGTTATCTATCTAAGGAAGCAGCAGATTCTGCTGCATCTTAACTTCATCACAGTCTCCCATCTTGAGCAAGCACAAAAGTAAAGTAAGTATATAACGTCCCTTCAGAGTCATTGCAGCAAAACAATGTGGTGTTAGCAACTGGTTCTTGCATTGTTGGAGCAGATTGAATTTTTATTTTTAAGTTTTTAGTGTATTTAAATCAATATTTGAATGTTTTCTCTAAGATTGAAGCTTCTCAAAGTCCAACTGTTTGGTTGTTCATTGGTGGTCTTTGGCACAAAGTGTCAGCATTCTTAGAACATCTACTTCAAAGAAAAATATGTGTTGTCATTGAACAAACATATGCTGCCAGATTTGTCAATATTTTTTAAATGGCTTAAGCATGTTTACAGATCCATCTGTACCATCAACACAGGAACCAGACTTTCTGATGACTCTGGAATACCTTCGCTACCAGCCGTGGTCAAAATTGGCCCCAAATAATTAAGAAATAAGCAATTGTACTATTTCATGTATTCCTCAGAATATCTTCATTCTCATTGGCATCTGAGCTGAACCTGTCTTCAACTCACCTCTGACCCTTTCAGTCTTGGTTTCATTGGTCAATCATAAGGCAATCTTTCATGCTTATGAATTCTACAATGTGTACATTTCCTACACATTTTAAGCTGACAGTTCTGTTACTCTAAACTTGTTAATAAAATGCATCTTTGTTATGTTAAAAATAAATCCGGAACTATAAAACTAGACAGTAAGAGTTGCACGTACAGTATTCATCCTTGCATGTGACTGGTCCAGTGGACTCTGATGGCACACTGTGGACCCCAGCCGCATTCTTGGCAATGACTCTGTACTCGTAGGTCTCTCCTTCTCCCAGATTTGTGATTGTGAAGTAGTTCTCTGTGATTGTAGTGTAGTTGCATTTCAGCCAGCGGTTATCATTCCACTCATCTGTGCTGTAGACTTTCCTCTCCACGATGTAACCAACAATCTTACTGCCGCCATCATTGAAGGGCACCGTCCAGCACAATGAAACAGATGAGCGGCTGATGTCCGTAACCTCAGGTTTACCAGGAGGATCTAAATCAAAGAATGTAGAGTTTTAATATGCACTGCAACATACTTTAAACACAACTTTTTTTTAAATATCACATCTAATCTATTGTTAAGCTCTTAGTTAAACTAAATTAAATGATTTGGTGAAGGAAGTGTATTTTTGAGGTAATTATGACATCAATATTTCCCTTACCAACAGGATTGAGTGCCATCGTTGGTCTAGAGGCCTCACTGGCCTTGCTGAGTCCAGCAAGGTTCATGGCATACACCCTGAACTGATACTCCAAGCCTTCAATCAGGTTGGACACCTTGTAATGGCACTCCAAGCAGGGATGTTTGTTCTCCCTCACCCACAGGATTGTGTTCCTCTCTTTCTTCTCAATCCAGTAGCCTGTCACCTTGCTACCACCATCAGCATACGGGACATCCCATTTGATGCTGATGGCATTAGCTGACACAGAAACCACATCTGGACGAGTTGGAGGACTTGGAGGAACTGTGGAAGTTAAGAAGAGGTGGGAATATGAACCATATTCACACACAAAAAAACAGGACTTGAGTTGATTTTGACTTTTGGACAGAACTTACTAAATGGATGCTCAATCACAACAGCAGAAGACTCTATGGATTTGCTAACTCCATATTTGTTCTCGGCACACACTCTGAAGGTGTACTCCATGTATTTGGTGAGGTGAGTCACTTTAATTGTGGTTCGCTGCACGCTGGAGTTAACCACTTGCCAGGAAGCAGAGCCAGATTCACGTTTTTCAACGATGTAGTTGGTGATTTCAGTTCCAGCATCATCAGCTGGCTCAGACCAGGACAGAATGCAAGACTCTGAGGAGATTCCAGAAACCTCCAAGGGGCCTGAGGGTGGACTTGGTCTGCCAACAATGACCACAGTCACTGTGAAAATCTTCACACCAGCAGCATTCTCCAGGATCAGGTAATATTTGCCACTGTCGTTTCTCTTGCTGTCTCTCACAATCAGAGTTGTTCTTTCCTTTGAGGTCCTTATTAGGATTCTGTCAGTGTCTTTCAGCTTCATCTCCTCAAGTTTCCATGTGACCTTGGGTGCAGGTCTGCCACTTATGGGGATATCAATTGTGAAGGTGTTAGAGATTTTACAGGTGATGAGCTGGTTGGTGATGCTGCTCAGGTCAGCAGTTGGTTCAATACGAGGCTCTTTAATTACCACTGAGCTCAAAGTACTCTGAGGCTCACTGATTCCAGCATCATTTTTGGCCTTGACCCTGAAGTCATACTCTGTGTTCTCGATCAGATCCTCTACCAGCATCTTCTGCAGCTTTGCCTCTCCATAAACAATCCAGTGGTCAGTACCCTTAGCTCTAAATTCAACAATGTAGCCTCTGATCCGGCTACCTCCATCATGCTCGGGTTTCAACCACACCAGGGAGGCTGTAGACCTAGTAGTGTCTACAACATCTAATCTTTTGGGTGGTGCAGGTTCTTCCGTCGCAGTGATGGGCTCTGTCATTTCAAGAGGTTCTCCCTGGCCATACTGGTTAACAGCTGTCACTCTAAACAAGTATGGCACGCCAATATCCAGTCCTGTTACCCTTACCATCTGACGGGAGCTCTTGCTACTGACCTCCTGCCAGGCAAGGCGGCTTGCCTCACGCTTGTCAACAATGTAGTGGTGGATTCGAGATCCACCGTCATTAGATGGAGCATCCCACATCATTGTCAAGGCCCCACGAGTAACATCTTTGAAGGTTATTGCTCCTGGAGGTCCAGGAGTGTCCAGGACTTTAATGGTGAATGTAATAGACTTGCGCCCACTGTTGTTTTCCAAAGACAGGGTGTATTTGCCTGCCTCATACCTGGTGCAACCTTCTATAGTCAGAGTGGAGAAGGTATCTGTGGTATTGACATCAGCCATGACAGGAAGTTCACCATCTACTCTTGACCAAGTAGCAAGGGGAGTAGGTTTTCCCCAGAAAGCAATATGAAGAGAGACTGTGCCTCCTTTCTTCACAATATGAGTTTGCTTGAAGTTGGCATCAATGTCAATCTCTGGAGATGTAAGTCTGTCCAGAGCCTGAACAGGGTGTGGCATAACTGAAGCTTCACCCTCTCCAGATCCATTTACAGCACTGACCCTGAACCTGTAGAGCTCTCCAGGTACCAGACCCTTTGTAGTGTAGCTGTTGTGGATACAAATTTGACTGTTGACTCTCTGCCACTCTTCCAAACTGGCCTTGCACATGTCAATGTTGTAGCCAATAATTTCCATGCCACCATCAAACACAGGCTTCGTCCATTCCAGGGTGACAGAAGACTTTGTGGAGTCAATGACCTGTTTGAGAGAAAGAATTGTTTGTAATATAAATGTGTTTTGTTATTTTCATCTTGGTTTATTTTTGTTTAAGACATTAAGAGAACTAAATATCTGTAATGTTGTACAGAAACAGTCTTAACATGGTTAATTCTTATCTGACCTTGATCACAGTGGGGGCACTAGGAGCACTGGTTGGCTCTCTGCATTTGAAAAGCCTGGAGGTGTTGCTGGCTGGTCCGACACCAGCACCATTTTCAGCCATGACTCGGAACTCATACTCGTTGCCCTCAGTAAGGTTGGTGACACGGTGCCTCAGCTCTGTTATGGATCTCTTGGAGGAGACCCTTATCCAGCGAAGGCTCTTCTTCTCTCTTCTTTCTAGAATGTAATGTTTGATCTCATTGCCTCCATCTGATCTCGGCCTGGTCCAGCACAAGGTGATACTGTCACCTGTCACATGAGTGGAATCAGGAGTACCAGGAGCATCAGGTACAGCTGAGGGGCAGAGCAAAAAAACATTTAAGTTGCAGAAGATGGTTTTGGGTTTTGTTTATAAATTAAAAAAATAATTTCAAAAGAACTAAAATCCAAAGTTTTGATGGTGTCTATTTACTTACTGTATTGCATCCGTGCAATGACTGGATCAGAGTCTAGTGGTTTGCCAACACCAAACTTGTTGACAGCCGAGATTCTGAACTGGTACTCATTGCCCTTGATGAGGTTGGTAGCATTGTATGAACAAGCTTCACACTTAGATGTGACCAGGGCCCAGGAGAGCCTGGATGCCTCCCTCTTCTCCACCACATAGTGGGTGATGGCAGCACAACCATCATTTTCTGGTGGGTTCCACCATACAGTGCATTTATTTGCTGCAATGCCGGTGAAACGGATTGGACCCTCAACAGGTCCAGGAGTATCTGTACAGACAAAGGTTTCAAACGTCATGTGCGGAACGCACTAACAAGTCTGGAATGGAAACTGAAACCCAAGAGTCTTTGTTCACTCACCTTGCACTCTGACATTAACGTCTGCTTTCCTGGTCCCAGAACTGTTTTTGGCTTCCACCGTGTAGATTCCACGGTGGTTCCTGTCAGCATCACGAATAAACAGACTACTGGTGCCAATGCCAGTGGTGATCTCAATGTCAATCATTGTTCTCTTATCAATCTCTTTGCCATCCTTGTACCACACAATCTGGGGAAGTGGGCGTCCAGTGATGGTGCAGCCAAGCTGAACATTCTCTCCAGCCCTCAGGGTGAGCACCTGGTCTGGAGACCACTCTATTTCAGGAGCAACTGATCACACACACACACACACACACACACAAATACAAGTCAGCAACAACATTTCAGAAAGTAAATTGTGTGTTTTATAAAAACATTAAATTTGTAAGTTTATTTAAGAAAACAAGCTTACTGCTCTCATCCTTGGTCATGATGTATCCAGAGGAGTTAGATGGTGGACTGATGGTGCCAACAGCATTCCTGGCAATCACTCTGAACTCAAATCTGTCTCCCGGGGATAAACCGGTCACAGTGAATTGAGTCTCACTGATATCAATAAAATTGCATCGTAGCCATTTGCTTCTGCCTTGACGCCTTTCTACACTGTATGCCACAATTTTGCTGCCACCGTCTCTCTTGGGAATGTTCCATTGCAGGGAAACTGAGTCTCTGGTTACATCAATGCAGACAGGTGTGCCAGGAGGATCTAATTCCAATGAGAAAGAGGAATATTATTCCATAGCTCTAGGGTGCCATGTAGCTAATACCACCTAATGTCTAAAATACTAACAGTTATCACTTGATTACAGTCAAAACATGTCTTGGTCATTCAGTTCTCACTGTACTTGATGTAACCCTAACCCATAGCTACTGCATATTTTATCAGAGCAGGACATTATTTAAATAACTCAAACTAATTCAGAACAATATTAAAAGTATTTTTTCCTAAAATTACACAAAAACAAAACTTACCAACAGGAGAAATGGCACGAGCATGTTTGCTTTGTTCACTGACAGGGCTGATTCCAGCATTGTTCTCAGCATAGACTCTAAAGGAGTACTCCAGTCCTTCCATGAGACCAATTATCCTGTACTCTTTGTTGGAAATGGTAGTGGAGTTCACCTTCTGCCACATAAGGCTGTTCCTGTCCTTCTTTTCAACATGATAACCCAAAATTGGGGAACCTCCATCAAAGCCTGGGGCATCCCACTTGATAGTCATACCATCACTGGTAACATTGTATGCTACTGGCTTTCCTGGTGGGCCTGGAGGTTTATACTGGTGCTGGGCTATAATGTCTGATGAGTTGAGGGGCTCACTAACTCCATATTTGTTCTCTGCACGAACTCTGAACTGGTACTGGGTTCCCTTGACCAGGTTAGGGATCTTGAAGGTGGTTCTGACAACACTGGAACAGACCATTTTCCAGTTGGCCTGGGAGGTTTCACGTTTCTCCACACTGTAGCAGGTAATTTCACCACCTCCATTTTCCTTTGGCTCATCCCAGGAGATGATGATACTCTGCGCTTTTATCTCATCAAAGCGAATAGGCCCAACAGGCACTGAGGGGGGTCCCAGAGTGATCACATTGATATCAAAGTAGTTCTTGACAACTCTGTTGTCCAACACCAAGGTGTACTGGCCAGCATTTTCTTTCTTGGCTCCTCTGACTGTGACTGCAGTTTTGTTGTCAGTGGTCCTGAAGCGAATCTTCTCACTTTCTTTCAGTGGAAAGTTATCCTTCAGCCAGCTGATTGCGGGTCTTGGTTTACCCTTAAAGGGTAGCTCAATGTGAATGTTCTGACCAATACGAACAAAAAGCTCTCCGTTGGGATAATCACTGAGGATTGCTTCAGGTGGAATAATCAAGTCCATCACTGTGATTGGACCAACCTGAGAAAAGTCACTTCTGCCTTTTTCATTCTTGGCAAACACTTTGAAATCCAGGATAGTATTCTCCTTGAGTCCTGTCACTTCACAAGTGCAGCGCTTGCATGTGGCACCTAAACTCCAGTTGACTTCCTCCTGGCTTCTCTTTTCAATTATGTACTCAGTTATGTGGCTGCCTCCATCATGGTCAGGTCGGGTCCACTGTAGGGTAACAGAGTTCTTTGTAGAGTCCACCATTGCCAGGTCTTTGACAGCTCCGGGAGTTTCTGTTGCTCTAACAGGCTCAGTGGTCTCACAGGGGTCACCCACACCAAACTCATTTTCAGCTGACACCTGGAAAAAGTAAGCTACATCCTCCTCCAAGCCTGACACCTTATAAGAGGTGTTCAGGCACTCTGCAGAGATCACCTGGAAAGCCTTCATGGTGGAAGCCTTCTTCTCCACAATGTAATTAGTGACAGGAGATCCACCATCAATGAGAGGAGCCTCCCAGCTGAGGGTCAGCTTTCCTCTTGTCACGTTCTTAACAATAACTTTCTGGCAAGAAGATGGACTGTCCAGAACCTTTAGGGAAACTGTGATTACCTTGGGTTCTCCTACACCATTCTCTATTTCCAGCACATACTTTCCACAGTCATCACGGGTGACTTTTGGTATACGGAGTGTGGTGGATCTCTCAGTGCTGCTGATGGTATAGCGGTTGTCACTAGCTATGTTGCGATCGCCACGGCGCCAGGTGACATTTGGAGTGGGGCGCCCCTTCAGAGGGATAAACACTTCAACGTCACGGCCAGCCCGAGCTGTGTACTGAGTTGTCATGGATACATCCAAGTCCAAATCAGCCTCCTCTGTTAACAAAAAAAGAAAGAAAGATAACATTAATGTTAAAAGAATTGGAAAGTAAAATAATAAAACACCAACAAAAACTAAACTATTTAGCACAACATCAATACTTGAAAATTAACAGATGTGAAGTTTTGTGTTATAATTTCAAAACAGCTTTATCTATGTCCTCTAACTGCATCCATACATCTTTGTCCAGCTTTCTACTTTTAATCTTGGTAATAAAATAAAAATCATACCTAAAATGTCTTTGGCTTGCACAGGCTGGTACATCTTGATGTCCTCTCCTTTACCCTTGCAGTTTACAGCAGAGACCCTGAAGTAGTAATAAGTTCCAGGTTTGAGGTGAGACACCACATACTCGCATGTCTTGACCTGGGGATTGATGGTCACCCATTCTTTGTCCTCTGCATTCATCTGTTCCAATACGTAGTGTGTGACTTCACTGCCACCATCATAGACTGGCTTATCCCAGCCAAGAGTGATGGAGGTTTTTGTGGAGTCCACTACACGCAGTTTGGAGGGTTCACCTGGAAGATCTGGCAAAAACAGGAGGATAAATTACCTCATTGGCTATACGTGAACATTGTAACAGGTAAAACAGCTGAAAAAATTATGCTTAGTGAACATTTCTGGTATACCAATGGGGTCATAGGCCTTGTAAAGGTCTGAGGCCTCAGAGTAGTTTCCTGCACCAGCCTTGTTGACAGCACAAACTCTGAATTGGTACTCATTGTTCTCAGTCAGGTTGCTGACTTTCTGCCTGGTGTCTCTGATGGTGCCCTTCACCACCTGGAAAAATACAAAGGACATTATGAAGCATTCCTTGTGATAGACTTGTCCAGGGTGTCCCCCGCCTCTCGCACAGTGACTGCTGCATATGGGCACCAATGACCCCGCAAACCAAAAAGGAAGAAGTGGTTAAAGATAATGGATGGCTAGATGGATGAATTATGATGCATGTACACATTTATTCACACATTCATTAATTTGTTTTTAAAGAAAGTGTATACTTTAAACAAACCTTGAACCATTGCAGACTTTTCTTCTCCCTTTTCTCAAGGTAATAACCATCAATATCACTGCCTCCATCCAGCGCTGGCCTTTCCCAAATCACTGTCATTGTGGACTTGGTGATCATGGTAACTTTAGGCTTGGATGGCTCACTGGGTGGAACTATACAATATAAAAAGTACTGGTTAAGATCAATTTATTCCATTTTTTTCTATTGCATTTAACAAGAATAATGACTGTAGTTTGTGTAGGTACCAAAAGCGTTCTTGGCAATAATGGGCTCAGACTCCAGTGGGTCTCCGATGCCATATTTGTTGACTCCACGGACCCTGAAGATGTACTCGTTACCCTGGATAAGTCTAGGCACATTTATGATGCAGTCTACGAGGTTCTCCGACACAATAGACCACATGACTCTGCTGGTCTCCCTCTTCTCTACAATGTAATGAGTTACCATGGCCCCACCCTCATCAGCAGGTGGAGACCACATGATGGTGATGTTATCAGCTGTCACCTTCTTAAACTGTATTTCTCCATCAGGGGACCCTGGCTTGTCTAAAAAGGAAAACAAAATATTTATTCACATTAAATATACAATTATTACAATGTCATAATACTTTAGAAAATATATACCTTGAATGAGCAGCCTGACAATACCACATGCAGATCCCAGAGAGTTCTTCACTTTGACCTCATAGGTTCCAGAGTTCAGGCGACTGGTCTCCTTAATGAATATACTGGTGAACTCAAAAGTGTGTTTGAAAGAGAGCTGATTAGTGGGCTTCAGTTCTTTGCCATCTTTAAACCACTCAATAGTTGGGGCAGGTTTGGCTGTGATATTAAATTTGAGTTCCACATCAGAACCAGCACTATGTTTGACCTCATTAAGGTACTCTTGAGGAATTTCAATCTCAGGTGCACCTAGGAAACAAATTGACAAATGTGTTCATTATTTTTGATTGATATACGAATGTCATGATGCAGAAACAGAAAACACATCAATTCACAATGTAAAAAAAAGAAAAAATATAATACGGAACAGTGACAAATTCATGAGCTAAATTAGAAATTTTAAGACTGTAAGGAATTGCCTACCGTAGGTATCCACACATGTGGTCGGTCCAGCTGTCACAGATGGGTTGCTGACTGAGCCAACTGCATTCTTGGCCATGACTCTGAACTCATATGTCTCGTTCTGGGTAAGGCCAGTCACAGTGAAACGTGTGTCAGAGACATTAGTCAGGTTAGCTTTGGACCACTTCACACTTACACCTCCTTTCTTCTCAATGATGTAACCAGTGATGGGGGATCCACCATCATAGTTGGGCTTCTCCCAGGCCAGGCTGATGGAATTTTTAGTGATGTCACTGATACGCAGGTTGATGGGTGGCTCTAAAGAATAAAACAAATAAGAAAAAAATTAAATGGTTTTCTCTAACAGAATCAAATTTACTATACTTAACATGAACTTGGATTTTGCCCTCACCACAAGCATCTATGGCCAGCACAGCGTCTGAAGCTTTGCTGAAAGCACTGAGTCCAGCAGCGTTCTCTGCGGCCACCTTGAACTCATAAATGAGTCCAGCATTGATGCTGGTGACCTTGAAGTGTGTTGCACGGATCACAGTTCTGTTGACTCTCTGCCACAGAATACTGTTCTTGTCTTTCATTTGGAGATGGTAGCCAAACACCTGGCTGCCTCCATCTGATGTGGGCTCCTTCCAGGCTAATGTTATGGTTTCTCTGGTTACAGCAGTGATTTCTGGAGTTGATGGAGCATCCGGAGTAGCTGGTGGGTAACGAGCAGATATTTTAAAGTTAAAACAGGGTATCAAAACATTATGTTTGAAAAGTGGAGCAAAAGAAACAGTTCTTACTGTATGGAAGGTTGACAGTAACAGCTGGTGAGTCAATGTGTTCACTGATTCCATATTTGTTTTCAGCCCTGATTCTGAACTGGTACTCCAACCCAGTGGTCAGCTTCATGATCTTCATGCTGCAGCGAGCCACCGCAGAGGAGACATCCATCCAGTTGGCTGTAGTTGTCTCTCTCTTTTGAACAATGTAGTTAGTGATGGGGCTGCCACCGTCGTATGCTGGTGGAAGCCATGTCAGACTTACACTGTCCTCTGTGACATCAAACAGCTCTACTGGTCCTAGTGGGACACTTGGGCAATCCAGAACCACAATTCTGACATAAGATTTGGTGGTTCCACTAGAGTTAGAAGCAATGATGTCATAGCGCCCTGAGTCTCCAGCAACACTCTCACGCAGAGTGATTTTGATGCTGTCAGGAGTGACTTCAGAGTTGAACCTCATTGTTGACTTGAGCATCACATTATCCTTGGAAAGAGAGATTTTTGGCAATGGCCGGCCTGTCAGTGGAATCTCACACTTGACTGTGGAGCCAGCTCTGACATACACTGTGTTGTGGGGGAAGTCCTTCATGATTACCTCAGGAGGTTCTAGAATAAAATGTGTAAAAAAAATTAAAAAAGGCATATTTTTAAGTTTTGACTTTAACTTGATTGTACTAGTTAAATAGGATTTAGTTAATTATATAATTTTATTTCTTCTTAGTCTTCAGTAATCAAAACTGTGAATCTGAAAAATTTGATGGTTTATAACTTACCAAGCTGGTCTTTGACCATAACAGGGATGACCATTTCCTTTGCATCACTGAATCCAGCATGATTCTCAGCCCTGACTCTGAAGAAGTACTCTGCTTTCTCTCTCAGACCAGACACTGTGAAGTGGGTGGACTTGATAACACCACACTTAACCCACTTCTCCTGACCTTTTTCCAATGCTTCAACCAGGTAGCCAGTAATTCTGCTTCCTCCATCTTGTTCTGGTTTAGCCCAAGCCAAAGACACACTCTCCTTGGTGACATTGGTTACTCCTAGCTTTGGTGGCAGACTTGGTTTTTCTGAAGAAAGAAGCCATAAAATGTGTTATTATAAAAATCTCTGGAGTTATCATTTGTAAACTGTACAAGACTAAAATGTTCCTACAAAGAAATTTTAGTACCTGTGATTTTGGTTCCGTCTTTGGTCTCAGCAGGAATACCAATCCCATAGTCATTCTCGCCTATTACTCTGAAATAGTAAACTTCTCCCTCTTTCAGGTTGGCCACTTTGTATGTCAGTCTGTGGCATGTGTCAGTCAACCTAGTCCAACCTTTTTTGCTAGCTTCACGGAAATCAACAAGGTAATTCTTGACTGGTCCTCCTCCCTCATTATCAGGGGTGTCCCAGGTTACAGTGGCAGAAGACTTTGTCACTTCCCTGACCTCAACTTGAGCAGGAGGTCCAGGTGAATCAAGGACTCTAACATTGAGTGTCAATGAGGAGGTTCCAGCAACATTGGACAAGTTGACAGTGTATTTTCCAGAGTCATTGCGAGTTGCTTTTTCTAAGGTGATTGAGGTAAATGTGTCTGTAGTGTCAATGACAGCCCGTACTCTAAGGTCTATGTCAGGTTTAGTCCATGAAACAACAGGAATGGGTTTTCCTCTGAAGGGTACTGTCATGGTAAATGAGCTTCCATCTTTCACAATAAGAGTTTTTCTCATCTCATTACTTATCTCAAAGGCTGGTTCTTCCTCTCTTTCTTTAGCAATTTGTTTGTCTGACTCGGGACTAGGTTCACTGACTCCTATTTTGTTAATTGACTTGACAACAAACACATATTCAACCCCAGGAGTCAGTCCCACCACAGTGAACTCTGTGTTCTTGATGTTCTGAACGCCAATAATCCATTCATCATCTAGTGTCTGTCTGTATTCTACTCTGTAACCAGTCACGGGCGCTCCACCATCAAAAAGTGGCTTACTCCAAGTTAGTGTGGCTGTGGTCTTTGTAGTGTCAATAATTTTAGGTTTAGGAGGAGGTGAAGGCAGGAATTGTGGGTCTTCAGCCTTAATGAGTGGGCAAGGGATGCTAGGAGCACTGAGGCCAGCAGAATTTTCTGCAAACACTCTGTACTCATACTCACAACCCTCACGAAGTTTGGACGCTTTGACTCTGAGGTCATAAACGGGTTTCTTGTTGACACGGCACCAACGAAGGCCAGTCTTCTCCCGCTTTTCAATAACATAGCCAGAGATACTGCTGCCACCATCAGAATGGGGTCTTTCCCAACAGATTGTCATTGCCTCACTAGTAACTGAGGTGACCTGGACATTAGTGGGGGCTACAGGCACAGTGAATGGATCCATTGCCTTTTTTGGCTCACTTTCCAGTGCTTCACCATCTCCATATTTGTTTACTCCCCTGACTCTAAAGATATACTCATTTCCTTTGAGCAGCTTAGTAACTTTGCAAGTAGTTGCCTTCATATCACCATAGACCAGGGTCCAGGCAAGGCGACTTGTCTCACGTTTTTCCACAATGTAATGCATGATTTCGGCGCCACCATTCTCTTGAGGAGGTCCCCATGTTAGAGTGCATTTCTCTGCTGTAAGACCAGACACAGCCAGAGGTCCAGAGGAAGGTCCAGGCCTGTCTAGAACCTTACAGTTGACAGCCACAGACCTTGTTCCAGCTACATTGTGTAGAGTCAGGACATACTGACCAGAGTCCTTCCTAATAACATCTCTGACAATCAGGGTGGTTGTAAAGTTGCTGGAGGTAATTTCCCACCTGGCCTTGGCCTCAATCTCTTTTCCATCTTTAGACCAGGAAAGCACAGGAAGTGGACGCCCTGTAATTTCAGCATCTATTCTTATTATCTCTCCAGCCTTAATGACAACCAACTGTCTGAATTTATCCTCCATGATAATGGTTGGAGGGTCTACATCATCTTTAACAGTGACAGGACCAGTGCTTTCTGAAGGAGCACTCAACATCTCTGCTGAATTTCTTGCAATAACATGGAAGTCATACTGGATGTCTTCTGTGAGGCCTGTAACATCAAAGTAGGTGTCCTGCACATTGGTGAAGTTACATTTCAGCCAGCGACCATTGGGAAGTTCTTTGCGCTCTACAACATATCCAGTAATTTTCACTCCACCATCATATTCAGGTGCATTCCAGAAGAGAGAAACTGAGTTTCTAGTGATATTTGTAACTCTAAGGTTATGTGGTGATTCACAAGGATCCCTGGCTGCAACAGGATCACTGGGTTTAGTGCATGGACCAATGCCAGCAATATTTTCAGCATAGACTCTAAAATGATACAAAAGACCTTCTTCAATGCCAGTCATTTTGAACTGGTTTTCAACCAGTAGACCTCTGTTGACTTTGGTCCATAGAATGCTGCTTTGTTCTTTGCATTCAATATGATAACCAATAATGGGGCTTCCACCATCACTGGCAGGTCTGTCCCATAATACTTGCATGCCAGTCTTGGTGGCATGGGCAACATGAATATTGGTTGGAGGACCAGGAGGCTCAAATGGATACTGGGCAATAACAGGAACAGATTCTGTGGCAGGGCTCTTACCATAACGGTTCTCAGCTGCAATGCGAAACTGGTACTCTGTGCCCTGGTTGAGTCGCAAAACCTTTATTGATGTCCTTGCGACCGTGGCAGAGACAATTTGCCACGTGGTAGAGGTGGTGTCTTTTTTCTCTACAACATAGTTGTTAATCTGGCATCCACCATCATAGGTTGGAGGATCCCAGGACAGAGAGATGAAGTCGACACTCACCTCATCCACCTTAATATTGCTGGGTGGCCCAGGTTTGTCCAGGATTATAACTGAGATTTCAGCTGTCTTGGTGCCAACCGAATTAGTCAATGCAATCTCATATTTTCCAACATCTTCTTTGGTAGCATCCTTGATGACAATTTTGGATAAGGTCTTGGAATTCACAACATTTACCCTGGTTGTCTGCTTCAACATTTGACCATCCTTCTTCCAGGACACTTCAGGTTGAGGTCGCCCTTTGAAGGGAACATCAATCTTCAAGTCATCTCCTGCTTTTATACTGTATGTGTTGAACAGCAGGTTAATAATGGGCTCCATTGTGATGTCCTTTACCACAACAGGAGTAGCCAAAGGTTTGGCATCGCTCCTACCCTTATCATTCACAGCAATCACCCTGAAGGTGTATTCCTCACCAGTAGTGAGTCCATCAATAGTAACTTCCAGTGCTTTGGCTTCACTGCAAACTGTCCATTTGTCATCTCCTTTGGGCTGCATTTCTACAATATAGGTTGTGATTTTACTGCCTCCATCATGATCAGGTTTCTCCCATGAAAGAGTGACGGTATGACGCGTCACATCAACCACAACAATCTTACCAGGAGGCAAAGGAGCCTCTGATACCTTGACATGATCTGTGGTAGCAGGAAGACCTACTCCTAACTCATTCACAGCTAGCACACGGAAAAAGTATCTGCCCCCCTCTTGCAGGTCAGTAATAATGTAGGAATTCCTCACACAGTTTGTGCTAACACTAGTGAATGCCATTCGTTTTTGTTCTCTCTTCTCTACAATATAGTGTGATATTTTAGCCCCACCATCAATAAGAGGTGGCTCCCAGGTAAGAGAGACAGAATGTCTTTTTACATCCTTAACCTGTAGGTTAGTAGGTGCACTGGGGGAGTCCAGAACTTTAACATTGATAAAGGCTGATTTAGAGCCACTAAGATTTTCAAGGGTCAGTGTATATTTGCCTGTGTCAAATCTGTCAACATTCTCAATCACCAGCATTGTGTAAGAGCTTGTAACTTCAATCTGTGCACGTTCATTTAGAGTTCCATCTGCTTTTGACCATCTGACCTCAGGCTCAGGCTTTCCTCTGATAGGCACAAAGAGGCGCAGCATGGCAGTGGCACGAACATTGACCATCTTTCTCAAGTCAGCATCTAGTTCAATTTCAGGAGTCTCAAGTTTCTCTGCAGCAATCACAGATAGAGGTAGGTCCACATGATCCCCCACGCCTTCACAGTTAACAGCACAGATGCGGAAATTATACTCTCCATTCTCTTTCAGTTTCTTTACAGTGTAATGAGTTTCTTGGATGCCAGTAGGTGGTGTGCAGACAAACCATTCATCATCTCCTGCTTCGTTTCTTTCAACAACATATCCAGTAATCTGTGCTCCACCATCATAGATAGGCCTGGACCAGGAAAGGGAGACTGTGCTACTTGAATGATCTGTAACTTTGGGGTTATTTGGAGGTCCTGGTGGATAAATGGCATCACATGCCTTGATATACTGTGTTGGTGTGCTAGACTTTCCAACACCAGCAGCATTTTCAGCTGAGACTCTGAATTCATACCAGTGGCCTTCTGTGAGGCCAGAGCACCTGAATCTCAAGTCAGTCAGCCTCTTCTTGTTACACTTGGTCCATCTGACACCATCCTTATCACATTTTTCAAGTACATATCCTTCAATTTCAGCTCCTCCATTATTCTCAGGCCTCTCCCAGGTAAGCACCATGGAATCCCTAGTAATAGCACTGGCCTCAGGAGTGGAGGGAGCATTGGGAGTGGTGAATGGATTACGAGCAATCACAGGCTCAGATTCTAAAGGTTCACCAACACCATATTTATTCACAGCAGTGACTCTAAAGATGTATTCATTTCCAGGAAGTAGTTTTGTAATTTTGTAACTGATTGCCTGGATCTTGGGCTCAACCACGGTCCAAGACAAACGACTTGTCTCCCTCTTCTCAATGATATAGTGAGAGATGCTAGCACCACCATCATGTGTAGGATGACTCCAGTGCAGATAACATTTTTCAGCTGTTACTCCTTTGACTTCTAATGGTCCATCTGGAGGACCAGGTCTATCCAGAACCTTGACATTAACTGGGATCATTTTTATTCCACCTACATTCACAAGTTTGAGGACAAAATGACCACCATCCACTCTGATACAGTCCTTAACTGTCAGGATAGTACGGGTAAGTGTGGTCTTTATCTCTGTTCTTGGTGTGGTTTTGTCAATTTCCTTTCCATCCTTCAACCATGTGACCTCAGGCAGAGGTTTACCTGTATAGTCAGCATCAATGACAAATGACTCACTAGCATGAACAACTGTCAGATCTTTGAATTTAGAATCCACAGTGGCATCTGGAGCTTCAATTGCATCTTTGGCTGTAATTTCTCCTGTGCTACCTGATGGGAAACTAGAAATGCCAGCAGAATTTCTGGCAATGACTCTAAATTCATAGACACAATCCTCAGTGAGACCAGTGATTTTGAACTGGGTCTCAATAATGTTGGTAAAGCTGGCCTTCATCCACCGAGTGTCTGGGTGCTTTCTCCTTTCTATCACATAACCAGTGATTGCGCTGCCTCCATCATATTGAGGTCTGGTCCATTGGAGTGTAACATGGTTTCTGGTGATTTCAATGGCTTCAGGAGTGCCTGGTGGATCACATGGGTCCCTAGCTACTGTGCTTTCAGAGACCTTGCTGGCTGGGCTAAAACCAGCAATGTTCTCAGCATAAACTCTAAATTCATATTCAATACCTTCTTCCAAGTCTGTGGTTTTGAATCGTGTTTCTGGAATTAGAAGTTTGTTGAGTTTTGTCCACAAAAGGCTGTTCTTCTCCTTTCTTTCCAGGTGATACCCAATAATTGGGCTTCCTCCATTGTTGGTGGGAGGTTTCCATTCAACTACCATGCTATCCTTGGTTGCAGCTGTTATAGCCACCATTCCTGGGGCAGCAGGTTCACTAAATGGATATTTGGCAACTACAGCAGGAGAGACAATAGCTGAACTCTTTCCATATCTATTCTCAGCAAACACTCTAAACTGGTATTCAACACCAGTCTTTAAATTTGTGACTTTGATGGTTGTCCTGGCAATTGTAGCAGACACAATCTGCCATGCTGTAGTGGTTGTATCTCTCTTCTCTACAATGTAGTTGTTGATCTGACAGCCTCCAGTGTATTCTGGTGGCTCCCAGGAGAGTGTAACATAATTAGAGCTCACCTCTTCAATTTTTACAGGCCCTGTGGGTGGTCCTGGCTTGTCGAGAATAATTACAGTAATCTCCTCTGTAGTTGTTCCAATGCTGCTGGTGGCTGAGATAGTGTATTTACCAGAATCTTCTTTATTCGCTTCCTTGATTACCAACTTAGTGGATGATGGTGTGCTGGATACATTTAATCTGGTTGTCTCCTTCAGAGCTTGCCCCTCCTTTTTCCATTCAACCTTGGGAACAGGGCGTCCCAATACTGGGATCTCGATTTTGAGATCTTCACCTTGTTGTAAACTATAAGTAGTGAATTTAATTTTAAATCTGGGCTCAACAGTTACATCTTTAGCAGTAACTGGTGAAGCCAGAGGTCTGGGGTCACTTCTGCCTTTCTCATTGAAAGCTGACACTCTAAACAGGTACTCATGTCCTGCACTGAGGCCCGTGACAGTGCCCTCACACGTTTTCATTGTTGCAGCTACAACCCATTCCTCAGAGCCCATGGGCTGCATCTCAATATAGTAGCCAATGATCCTGCTGCCTCCATCATGGACTGGTTTCTCCCAGGAGAGTGAGGCAGTAGTTTTAGTGACTTCAGTCAGATTTACCTTACCCACAGGCAAAGGTGGCTCAGATGTTTTGACTGATTCTTCTGTCTCAATTGGCTGTCCAACACCAAATTCATTTTCAGCCAAGACTCTGAAATAGTAGATTGTTCCTTCGGTGAGCCCAGTGATACGATAACTTGTCTTTGTGCATTTGTTGTCTACATTAGAATACACATTCCTTGTGGACTCACGTTTTTCAACTAGATAATTATTTATTCTTGAACCACCATCAATAACTGGAGGTTCCCAGGTCAGAGTGACACTCTCCCTTTTTATGTCTTTTACTGTTAGATTTAAAGGAGCACCAGGAGTGTCTAGAACTTTAACTGAGACAAAAGCTGATTTGCTGCCAGCACTATTTTCTAAAGTGAGGATGTATTTTCCTGCATCATATTTGTCACATACGTCAATGGAGAGCTGAGTGTAATCTTCACCTGACACAATCTGAACTTTAGTGGGCAGCTCGCCATCTTCCTTGGCCCAGCTTACTTCAGGAACAGGACGACCCTTGAAAGGAATGCAGATTCTCATTGAGCCTCCTGCACGAACAACTATTCCTTTCCTAAGCTCTGAGTCCAAAATCACCTCTGGAGGATCAATTTTATCTATGGGTATCAATACGCCCTGGATTTCTGTGGGTTCACCAACACCTTCTTTATTGATTGCACAAACACGCACTTTGTATTCTTGATGTTCTGTCAAACGTTTGATGGTGAACTTGGTAGTGTTTACTCCAGTAGGTGGCGTGCATATAGTCCATTCTTCCTCATCAGCCTTTGTAATTTCCACAGCATATCCTTGAATTTCACAACCGCCATCATATATAGGCTTATGCCAAGCTAGGCTGATGGAGTCTTTTGTAGTGTCAACCACATGAGCATTGGTAGGACAACCTGGTTCAAAGATGGGATCACATGCTTTGAGGTAGGGTGTAGGTGGACTTGGCTGGCCCACTCCAGCTGCATTCTCAGCAGATACCCTGAACTCATAATCATGGTCCTCAGTGAGTCCTGTTACTCTAAAACGCAAGTCTGTCACTCTGCGTTTATTGCTCTTGGTCCACCTAATTCCAGCTCTGTCCCTCTTTTCAACAATGTAACCAACAATATCACTTCCTCCTGTGGTCTCAGGGCGGTTCCAACAGACTGTCATGGAATCCCTGGTAATGTTAGTGATCTCAAGTTCACGAGGTGAGCCAGGAGGAACAAATGGATTTCTCATGATGACTGGTTCTGATTCAAGTGGCTCACCCACTCCATATTTGTTGACAGCCATCACTCTGAAGATGTACTCATTGCCCTTCAATAGTTTGGTAACCTTTAACATTGTAGCTCCACAATCACTAGAAACCACAGTCCATGCCAAGCGACTGGTTTCTCTCTTTTGAATTACATAGTGAGAAATGCTAGCACCTCCATCGTGCCTAGGTGGCAACCATGACAGTGAACATTTCTCCTCAGTAACATTGCTAATTGTAAGTGGTCCTTCTGATGGGCCTGGTCTATCTAGAACCTTCACACTGAATGGGACGGTCTTAGTTCCAGCAACATTTGTTAGAACCAGAGTGTACTGTCCACCATCCACTCTGATGGCATCTTTCGTAACAAGTAAAGCTTTAAAATCTGTGTTTTTGATTTCACTTCTTGCAGAGTTTTCAATTTCAACACTTCCCTTGAACCACTGAGCTGTTGGGATGGGTTTTCCTTCCACACTGGCCTCCAGACTGAATGTTTCTCCGGCATTAATAACAAGGGTCTGATTGTACATAGGATCAGTCTCACACTTAGGAGGCTCAACTTCATCCTTGGCTGTTAAGGACCCTGTTGTCTCAGAAGGCTTACTGACAGCACCAGCTGCATTCCTTGCAATCACTCTAAAATCATATTTACTGTCCTCTGTAAGGCCAGTGACTGTAAATTCTTGTTCAATAATGTTTGCAAAGCTGGCCTTCATCCATTTTCCCTCAGGAAGGTCACACTTCTCAACTACATAGCCAGTTACAAGGCTTCCACCATCATATTGTGGAGGTGACCACCTCAGCTTCATTGAGTGCCTGGTTATAATTACAGCCTCAGGATGACCAGGTGGATCACATGGATCACGGGCTACGTAAACCTCAGACACTTTGCTGCATTTTCCAATGCCCACTATGTTCTCAGCATATACTCTATACTCATATTCAATGCCTTCTTCAAGTGGAGTGGACTTGAATTTGCAGTCTTGGATGAGCATTTTGTTGATCTTGGTCCACAGTATACTGTTCTTTTCTTTTCTCTCTAAATGATAGCCCAAAATGGCACTGCCTCCATCAGATGAAGGTTTATTCCACTCAACCACCATATAATCTTTTGTATATGAAGAAACTAATGGTGTCCCTGGAGTGCCGGGTTCCTGGAATGGATATTGTGCTACAACAGGCTGTGAATCAATTGCATAACTTTTTCCATATCTATTTTCAGCAAAGATTCTGAATTGGTATTCAGCACCTGTCTTCAGATTGGCTACTTTTAATGTGGTTCTGGCCACAGTGGCAGATACAACAACCCAATTAGTTGTAGTTGTGTCTCTTTTCTCCACTACATAGTTAGAGATTGGACAGCCACCTGTGTATGTGGGAGCTTCCCAACTAAGAGTCATACTCTCAGCACTTATATCCTCAATCTTGACAGGGCTTGTTGGTGGGCCTGGTTTATCCAAAGTGATTACCTCAATAGTGGCATCCTTGGAACCCAGTGCATTGGCAATATTGATACTGTACATACCGCCATCCTCTCTGGTAGCATCTTTTATGGTTAGAGTTGTGTGATGTGCCGAGTCAGTGACATTGACTCTGGTGGTCTGTTTAAGGGCCAGTCCATCCTTAGTCCAGGTGATGGTTGGTTTTGGATGACCAGCAACTGGGACCTCTATCTTAAGATCATACCCCACCTGAATGCTGTAGGAGCTCACTTTGGGTCTAACAGAAGGCTCAATGACAAGGTCCTTCGCCACAACTGATTGAACCAGTTGTCTTGGGTCACTTTTACCCTTTTCATTCACAGCAATGACCCTGAACTGATATTCCTCTCCCTTGAGAAGGTTGCTTACTACTGTCTCCACACCTTTCACACTGGCACACACAGACCAAGTCTCACTGTCCTTAGGAGCAATTTCAACTTCATAGTGACTGATTCTACTACCACCATCATATTGAGATTTCTCCCAAGTTAAAGTGACAGTGCTGTTACTGGCATCAACAACACTAACCTTACCAGGTGGTTGAGGCTTCTCTGATATTTTAATTGGCTCAATAGTTTTAGCTTGAAGACCCACACCATATTCATTTTCAGCCAAGACTCTGAAGAAGAAGATTCCACCCTCTGGAAGAGACTCAACTTTCCATGACATCTTGTTGCAGGTGGTAATGGTAGAGTATACTTTCCTGGTGCTTTCACGCTTTTCAACAATGTAATGCTTAATCTTTGAACCACCATCCAAAAGTGGGGGCTCCCAAGAGAGAGTGACAGAGTTCCTTGTAATCTCTTTAACCATTAAGTTAGTTGGTGGACTAGGGGAATCCAGAACCCTGACGCTGATGAAAGCTGACTTCGCTCCACTAGCATTTTCTGCAGTCAAGGTGTACTTGCCACTGTCAAATCTGTCAACATTCTCAATGACAAGTGAAGCATAGCTTCCTGTGTTATCAATTAAGGCAGTTTCCTTAATTTCGCCGTCAGCTTTGCCCCATTTCACCTCAGGAGATGGACGACCTCTTACAGGTACAAACAGCCTTAAAGTGCTTGCTGCTCTTATGTTGATAGTTTTTCTCATCTCAGCATCTAAGTCAAGGTCAGGAGCCTCAAGCTTCTCTTCCAGAAGAATTTTTCCAGGCACATCAGCATGTTCACCAATACCAATTTTGTTAATTGCACAAACCCTGAACTGGTACTCATGTTTCTCCAGAAGCTTTGTCACTGTGAATTTAGTGTCTATTATTCCAGTGGGAGGGGTACACATAAACCACTCATCAGATGCTACATCACATGCTTCAACAATGTAAGCCTTAATTTCACAGCCACCATCATAAATGGGTTTGCCCCATGTAAGAGACACTGTGGACCTAGAGATGTCTACCACCCTGGGATTGTTTGGTGGGCCTGCTTCAAATATTGGATCCAGTGCTTTGTAGTACACTGTTGGTGTGCTCGGTGTGCCAATTCCTGCAGCATTCTCAGCAGAAACTCTAAATTCATAGCTATGATTTTCAATGAGCCCTGTCACTCTAAAGCGTAGCTCAGTCAAATTGCGTTTGTTGCATCTAGTCCATCTTACACCATCCTTGTCACGTTTCTCAACAACATAACCTTGGATGGGATTACCACCGTCATTAACAGGTCTCTCCCAAGTCACCACCATAGAGTCCTTGGTAATTGTAGAGACTTCTACTTCTGTTGGTGGGCTTGGAGCAACAAATTGATTTTTGGCAATGATTGGCTCAGATTCTAAAGGTTCACCAATACCATATTTGTTTACAGGTATTACCCTGAAAATGTATTCATTACCAGGAAGAAGTTTGGTGATTTTCAGATTCAAAGTCTGAACTTTTTGTTCAACTACAGTCCACACAAGTCTGCTGGTTTCCCTCCTCTCAACAATGTAATGGGAAACATCACTACCGCCATCTTGCAAGGGAGGTTTCCAGGAAATTGAGCATTTCTCACTGGTGACACCATAGATAGATATAGGGCCCTCAGGTGGACCTGGTCTGTCCAAGACCTTGACATTAATGTGAACAGTTTTCTCTCCTCCAACATTCTTTACCAGCAAGATGTACTGACCTCCATCAACACGAATGGCTTCCTTAACAATTATACAAGCTGTAAAGTCTGTATTGTGAATTTCTAAACGAGCTGCTTCTGTAATCTCATTGCCCTCTTTCAGCCAGTGTACACTAGGCACAGGCTTACCATAAATTCCTGCTTCAAGTCTAAATGTCTCTCCTGCATTCACAACCATGACCTGGGAGTACTTAGTCTCCAAGTCAATTCTAGGAGGATCAACCTCATCTTTGGCAGTGATGGTTCCAGTAGAATCAGACGGTTGGCTAAAGACACCTGCTGCATTTTTGGCAATGACACGGAACTCATAAGTCTGATCTTCAATAAGTCCTGTGACAACAAATTCAGTCTCAATAACATTGGCAAAACTGGCTTTCATCCATCGGCCACCTCCCTCCTTTTTCTCAACCACATAACCTGTGATCTTGATACCAGCATCATACTCAGGTTTGGTCCATCTCAGAGTTACTTGGTGTCTTGTTACAATGACAGCTTCTGGTTTCCCTGGTCTGTCACAAGGATCCCTGGCCACTTGCATTTCACTCACTATGCTAGCTTTGCTCAGACCAACAATGTTCTCAGCATAGACTCTAAACTCATATTCAATACCTTCCTCAAGTCCAACAACCTTAAATCTGGTCTCTGGGATAAGCTGTTTGTTCTGTTTCACCCACAGAATACTGTTTCTCTCTTTAAGTTCTAAGTGGTAACCTAGAATTTTGCTTCCACCGTCATTGCTAGGTTTCTCCCATACAACAGTCATGTTCTCCCTGGTGACTGACTGCACCACAATGGAACGTGGTGAGCTGGGCACTTCAAAAGGATACTGAGCAACAATGTTATCAGAGAGCAGGAATGAAGACTTCCCATACCTATTTTCTGCAGCAATTCTAAATTGGTACTCAAGTCCAGTTTTCAGACGGGCTGCCTTAATAGTTGTTCTGGCTACTGTTGCAGACACAATCTGCCAGTTTGTAGTTGATGTGTCTCTCTTCTCTACAATGTAATTATTGATTGCACAACCACCATCATACAGTGGGGGATTCCAAGACAAGACCACACTGTCAGCAGTGACTTCATCCAGCTTGATTGGGCCTGCTGGAGGACCAGGTTTATCTAAGACAACAACACTGATATCAGCCGTAGCCTCTCCAGCTGTGTTGGTAAGTTTTATAGTGTATATGCCTACATCGTCTCTGCAAGCTTCCTTAATGACAAGATGGAGGTTATTGTCTGTTGCCTCAGCATTAACCCTTATTGTTTCCTTGAGAACAATACCATCTTTGAGCCAAGTTGCTGTAGCCTTTGGGCAGGCAACATATGGAACATCAATCTTAAGATCATCTCCTGCAAGTGTACTGAATGTGCTGAAAAGCAACTTGAAAGTTGGTGGGATGATCAAATCTTTAGCCACTACAGGCACATTGAGAGGACGTGGATCACTAACACCCTTTTCATTGGTGGCTAAAATACGGAACATATATTCCTCTCCCTGTGTAAGTCCAGTAACCTGAGCCTCGTTGGTTTTTACTACCATGACCTGAGTCCATTTCTCACTTCCCTTTCTCTGCATCTCAATAAAATAGCCTGTAATTCTGCTTCCACCATCATGATCTGGTTTTTCCCAAGCTAGTGTGACACTAGTACTGGTTACTTTAAGGAGGGATACTTTGCCTGGTGGTAGAGGCTTTTCTGATGCTTTAATTGGTTCAAGAGTCTCTACTGGAAGACCAATACCAAACTCATTTTCAGCCAGGATTCTAAAGAAGTACAATTTTCCTTCCTCTAGGTCTCCAACTTTCCAGCTAGACTTATGGCAACTGGCACAAACAGTTGAGTAGGCTTTTCTGGTTGACTCACGTTTCTCTACAATGTAGCTGCGGATTCTGGAGCCCCCATCTATGAGAGGTGCATCCCAAACCAAGGAAACAGAATTTATGGTGACCTCTTTAACAATCAGATTCTGGGGTGCTCCAGGAGTATCTAGTACTCTGACATTAACAAAGGCCGTCTTACTTCCCGATGCATTTTCTACTGTCACCAAGTATTTTCCTCCATCAAATCTGTCAACATTGTCTATCTGAAGAGTTGTGAATGATGACGTGATTTCAATGTTGGCTCTGTCTAGAGATTCTCCGTGCTCTCTTGACCATTTTACTTCTGGTGCTGGTCTGCCCTTGATAGGGACAAACAGTCTAAGTGTACCACAGGCTCTTATGCAGACTACTTTACGTAGTTCTGCTCCAAGTTCAATTTCTGGAGGAAGTAGTCTGTCTTCAGCCTTAGGGGTTCCAGGAACAGCAGCAGGCTCTCCCACTCCTTCACTATTAGTGGCGCAGATGTTGATTTTGTACTCCTGGTTTTCCTTCAGATTTGTGATGCTGAAGGAAGTAGCTGTCCATCCCTTTTTAGGAGTATGGATTGTCCATTCATCCTCCTCAGGCAGGCACGTTTCTACAATGTAACCAGTGATTTCAGAACCACCATCATAGACAGGTTTGTTCCAGGCAACTGTAATTGACGACTTTGTTGTGTCCAGCAGTCTTGGGTTCCCTGGTGGTCCAGGCTGGAAGATGGTGTCCATTGCTTTATAGAATGGACTGGAAGGACTAGGCTGGCTTAGACCAGCATTATTTTCAGCAAAAACTTGGAATTCATATTCATGTCCTAGTGTAAGACCAGAGACCTTGAATCGCAAGTCAGTTACGGTTCTCTTGTTGCACTTCACCCAGCGTAGGCCTGTCTTATCCCGTCTTTCTATTATATATGTGTTGATTCTACTGCCTCCATCATGTTCAGGACGCTCCCAGCAAACAACCATAGAGTCTTTAGTAATTGTGGTGACTTCAGGCTGTGTTGGTGGGTCACTTGGACCATATGGGTTGGCACAAATAATGGCTTCCGACTCTAAAGGTTCACCCACACCATACTTGTTAACAGCCATGACCCTGAAAATGTACTCATTGCCCTTGAGAAGCTTGGTAACTTTAAACCTGTTTACTTGAAGGTCTGTTGCCACATTTGTCCATGCCAACCTACTGGTTTCACGCCTCTGTATTATGAAGTACTCAATCTTGGCACCACCATCATGGGTTGGATGTAGCCAGTTAAGCACACATTTCTCTGCAGTGACATCTGTAACAGTTAGGGAATCTGGTGGTCCAGGTCTGTCAAGTACTTTAACATTGAATGTGAATTTGGAAAAGCCACCAGGATTGCTGGCAGTCAGGGTGAAAGAACCACCATCCCTTCTGAGTGAATCTTTATTGATTAAAGTTGTGTGAAAATCAGATGTCTTTATTTCTATTTTGCCTGTATCTTCCAGCTCCTTTCCTTCCTTGGTCCATACTAAAGAAGGTAATGGTCTGCCAGTCACACTGGCTTCCAGCTTGAATGGCTCTCCTGCCATGACTGCAACAATGCTGCTATATGATGAATCCACATCAAGCCTGGGCTCTTCAATGTCATCTCTGCATGTGATTGCCTCTGATGGCTGAGATGGAGCGCTAACAGCACCAGCTGAATTACGAGCAAACACACGGAATTCGAAGGTTGCATCTTCAGTCAGACCACTAACTGTATACATGGTTTCTAGAATGTTGTTGAAGTTTGCTTTGAGCCAGCGTCCATTTGGCATCTCTCTCCTCTCTACTGTGTATCCAGTGATGGAGAATCCTCCATCACCTTCTGGTTTGGTCCATGACAGTGTCACCTCATGTCTGGTAATATTCAGTGCCACAGGTCTGCCTGGTGGTTCGACTGGGTCCAAAGCATACATAGGCTCAGACGGTTTGCTAGGTTTGCTAAGACCAGCCATGTTTTCAGCAATAACACGATGTTCATATGCAATGCCATCAACAAGGCCTGTTGATTTGAAGATGTTTCCAACAACAAGAGCTTTGCTGATCCTCTGCCACAGAATGCTATTCTTCTCCTTTCTGTCCATGTGATAGCCTAGAATAGGACTGCCTCCATCAGAAGCTGGCTCATTCCAACTAAGAGTAATATGATCCTTGTTGAACGATGTTACCACGGGACTGCCAGGCTGACTTGGCACATCAAATGGATAGGCAGCCAACACTGGTTCAGAGAGAATGCAAGGTCCAATGCCATATCTGTTCTGAGCCTTGACACGGAACTGATACTGGGTACCAGTATTGAGTCTTGCTGCTTTGAATGTGGTTCGGATCACAGTAGCTGCCAACTCCACCCATGAAGTGCCAGTAGTCTCTCGCATCTCAACAATATAGTTGTTGATAGGAACACCTCCATCATTTTCTGGAGCTTCCCATGAGAGAATGACATAATCACATGAGACCTCATCCAGTTTGATAGGACCACTAGGAGGACCTGGAATATCATGGACCAGGAGGGTGACTGTCTCTGTCACTGTACCAAGCATGTTCTTTCCTGTCATGGAATACTGGCCTCCATCAGTCCTCCTGACCTCATTAATGTTGAGAATAGTTGATGTTGATGTTGTTTCAACATTTATTCGTTGTGTCTCTTTCAACACAAAGTCTCCCTTCTTCCAGGAGACAAAAGGCTTGGGTTTTCCCAGCACCGGAATCTCTACCTTCACACGATCTCCTGACTTAACAATCACGGTTTTCTGGTAGACCCCTCTCAAATCAAATGATGGAGCAGAGGTGTGCTCTTTAATTATTGCAGGTCTGCTTTCACGGGGATCACTTCGGCCTGATGCATTCACAGCCATTATATGGAAGGTGTATTCAGCACCCTCAACCAGATCTGTAACAGTGTAATCTAGAGCTTTGATAGTGGCCATGTGGACCCAATGATCAGTGTCCTTCTTCTGAGCTTCAATGACATATCCAGTAATCAAGCTACCACCATCATGCAGCGGTTTGGTCCATGCAAGGCTAGCACTGTCAGAGGTCACATCAGTGACATACAAGTTCTCTGGTGCAGAGGGAGCCTGGGACACTCTTATTGGCTCAGGGGTTTCAGCAGGCTCACCTACACCCAAATCATTTTCAGCAGACACACGGAAGTAGTAGTAGGCTCCTTCCACAAGGTCTTGGAATTTAAAAGAACACTTTTGCCATTGGGTGCTAAGCACTGTGTAGGCCTTCTTGGTGGCATCTCTCTTTTCAATAACATAGTTATGAATCTTGGAACCTCCATCAATTATGGGAATTTCCCACTGGAGGGTTATGCTGTTCTTGGTGATCTCTCTTGGTCTGAGGTTAATTGGTGGTCCAGGTGTGTCCAGAACTTTCACATTAACAAAGCCTGTCTTTTTCCCAGTGACATTCTCTAGACAGAGCTGATACTTTCCAGCATCATATCTAGTACAATCAGGAATAACAAGCAGAGTGTAGGACTCTGTTGTGTCTATGTGTGCACGTGCTTTTAAGTTGGTATTTTCTTTGCTCCAAGTGACTTCAGGAATAGGTCGGCCCCTGATGGAAACAAATATACGAATGGAAGCACGGCACCTGACCACCAGAGTTTTCCTGAGTTCAGCATCCAGCTCAAAGTCTGGCATTGTTTCTTGGTTCACCAGTTCAGTAACTTTCTCAACCTCAGCAGGCTCACCTACTCCTTCAGAGTTCACAGCACTAACTCTGAAATGGTATTTACCTCCTTTTTGGAGTTTACCAATAACATATTCAGTCATTTTCACTGGGTACTGTGTCTCTGTATCCCAGTCATCATGACCTTCTTTTTTATACTCAATAATGTATCCTTCCACTTTAAGACCCCCATCGTAATGTGGGTGGCCCCAAGCAAAGGTTGCTGTGGTTTTAGTGGTGTCTGTAATTCTGGGATTGGATGGAGGACCAGGTGGATCTAAAAAATAAATAAAGAACAGGTTATACAAGTTTACAAGAGGATACAGTTTAAAATGTAGCTTGAAATACTCTATTTAGTCTAAAATATGTATTTACAGTACTTACAAACAATATCCTTGGTCATCACAGGATGTGATGGCTCACTCGGCTCCCCAAATCCAGCTTTATTCTCAGCCGTGACTCTAAACTCATACTCTACTCCCTCGGTCAGGCCTTGCACCTTAAAGCGCAGGTCAGGAACTGTCCTTTTACAGGCTCTTACCCATCTCATTCCTCTCTTTTCTTTTCTCTCTACACTGTAACCTCTAATATCACTTCCCCCATCCTTTACTGGTCTCTTCCATGAAATGGTGATAGCATTCCTACTGACAGTTTCAATCTCTGGGGCTGAAGGTGGACCAGGGGGACCTAGGGAAAACAAAATTTGAGAGAAAACAGTTTTTTTTTTGCAGCTTACAAAATACTACAAATATGGCTAAATGGAAATGTTGTCTTTTCAACATTTTGATACTGAAATATTGCATTAATTTATTATAAGAAAGAAATTAAGTAACCTTACCAAAACTGTCTATCATTTTGACTGGCCCAGACTGGCTTGAGTCTCCAGTGCCATACTGGTTCACAGCAGACACTCTGAAGATATACTCGTTGCCTTTGATCAGTTTGTGGGCTACATGTCTGCAGTCCATGATATTTTCAGCTAGTTTGGTCCACAACAGACGGCTAGTTTCTCTCTTTTCTAAGATGTAAGACTTGATTGAACATCCTCCGTCTTCCTCTGGTGGAAGCCAGGTCAGGGTACACTTCTCAGCTGAAATATTGCTTGCTTCAATGGGACCTGGAGGTCCAGGGACATCTAGGACCTTCACTCTAATATGTTCTTCCTTAATACCAAAAGGGTTGCTAGCGGTGATGGTATAATCTCCTGTGTTCTTCCGGCTTGCATATTTTATAGCCAGGGTGGAAGAGGTAGGGGTGCTGGTGATAGTGACAATGTCAGAGTTCTTAAACTCACGACCTCCTTTGAACCAGACAGATGTTGGGAGAGGTTTTCCCACAATCTTAGAGGCTGAGATCACAATTGTGTCTCCTGCCCTGACTGACACGCCCTCTCTCATGTCTTGGTCAATAGTAATAGATGGGGGCTCTGTAAAGACAGTAAAGTCAAACAAACATAAATTCACTGTAATAACATTAACAGATAGTTGTAAAACTACAATATCAGATTTTCAGATCTTGTAGTTACATACATGTTGTAATTGCTAAATTAATGAGGCTAATTCACCACCCAGCTTACCGTACTCATCCTTGCAGGTCAGGGACTCGGTAGATTCTGAAGGAACACTGATAGCACCAGCAGCATTTCTGGCCCTAATTCTGAACTGATATTGAGATCCTTCTGTCAGGTCAGTGACAGTGAAGGCACAGCTCTGTATGTTGACATGATTGGCCTTCATCCAGGTCTTGCCACCAGCCTCTAGCTTCTCCACCATGTAGCCAGTCAGCTTATAGCCACCATCATATTTAGGAGCAGTCCAAACCATAGTGACTGTGTTCCTGGTCACATTAATAACTTCAGGTTTGCCAGGTGGATCTGACAAAAAACAGGCATTTATCAAGAACATTGTAAGTATAATTTTAAATACAGGTATTTACTACTGCAATAAAAAAGTGACACGCTTATAATAGATTAACTCACCAATAGGATCAAGAGCGACCACTGCTTCTGTGACCTTGCTTGCCTTTCCAAGACCAGCTATGTTTATGGCCATCACCCTGAACTCATACTCTAGTCCTTCTATTAGACCTGTGACTCTACACTCCTTTACTCTCAGAGGAGTCTTACTGGCCCTTTTCCACATCAGGCTGTTCCTCTCCTTAAACTCTATATGATATCCTAAAAAAAAAAGGGAAAAAATTGTTACAATTTCAAAACACTGTTTTTCATGGTTACCTACTAATTGATATTCATCATTGCATTTTTTACCAGTAACTGGGGAGCCACCAGTGTCTTTTGGATCAGCCCATGTCAGAATGGCTGATTCTTGGCGGATGCTCACAATCTCTGGAGGAGCAGGCGCCTCAGGTACATCTGAAGGAAAGAGAGGTAGAGTGAAAGATGGCATTAAAAACAAGGAAGCAAAGATGTATTTCCTCATTCACAGCTGGATGGTTAATTGGCTTGTGTAACAACATGCTGTATTGAATACTTGCCTAAGCAATCCACACTCATTAACAGACAAACACATAAGGACTTATGAAATCTGGTACATGGACAGCAGAGTGGTACTCACTGAATGGATGCTGGGCAATGACGGTGTCAGATCTCAGGTACTCTCCAATCCCGTACTTATTCTCAGCACAAACTCTAAAAATGTACTCTATTCCATCGTGGAGTCTGATCACCCTCATGGCAGTCTTCTGGATGGCTGAAGCCACTGTCACCCACTTGTTGTCTGTTGTCCTCCTCTTCTCAACAATGTAATTTGACACCTCTGCACCTCCATCATCTTTGGGTGGCGCCCATTCCAGGGTAATGCCATCAGCAGTAATCTCATCAAACTTGATAGGCCCCGTGCAGATGCCAGGCTTTCCAACCACCTTCAGCTGGAACTTGCAGTCTTTGGAGCCAGCACTGTTCCTAACATTTATAGTGAATGTATCAGCATCTCCTCTCTGGCAGTCTCTGATCAGCAGGGTGGTGACTCCCAGTGAAGCCTCGATGCAAATGCGGCCAGTATCACCGAGCCCCGTGTCGCCTTTCTTCCAGGTTGCAGTTGGGTAGGGCACTCCAGTGACCGGAATGTTTATACGTGTCGTGGCACCCTCCTTCACCACATAGCAACCATCCTGCAGAACGCTCAAGTTGCAGTCAGGCAGCACTGAAAAGTAAAGAAATAATGATTACAATTAAACTGTATAAACTATTGTTTAGGAAAACGAGTGAGTTCACCTCACACCATGTGTGATGAAGGCTGACTTCTTACCAAACTGGTCTTTGGCAACAACAGTGAGCTCAGTTGGTGGTCCTTCCCCTGACTCGTTGAGTGCCTTGACTCTGAATAGATAAGATTTGCCCTCTGTCAGCTCACTGATGGTGTATGACATGTTCTTGCCCTTCATAATTTGGGTCCACTTCTCCTCGCCTTCACTCTGCTCTAGTATGTATGCAGTAACAAAGCTTCCCCCATCACTGATGGGCTTCTTCCATCCTAAAGTGATTGCATTCTTGGTGGTCTTCTGGGCTTTAAAGTCTGTCACTGGACCAGGGTTTTCTGAAAAACAAGGTGAGATGAGTTAAGACTGAACATGTGTTGGGAGGTTTTCTGTCCTGTCCAACTTTTGTATTTACATAAAAATGCTGTAATTTACAAACTGATTTTCTAAAAACCTTTAATACACTTCTGAGGCATAGAAAGATATTTTCTGCTCTGACAATCCCAAGTGATTTAATGAAAGACACTGGATTTTCTTCTATTGTTTTTTAGAAACGTGAAAAAAATCGAGTTGCCTTTTATTGAACCACCTTGGACTGTCAAGTCCTGGGGACCGAGAATTTACACCAACATACCTGATGCCCGGATGCTGCCCTGAGTCTCGCAGCCCTCTCCGATACCGTAGGCATTTTCAGCCAGCACTCTGAAGCAGTAAGCTTGTCCTGGCTCCAGGTTAGTGATCCTGAATGAGGGCTTGTGGCACTCTGCTGACACGCAGGTCCACGCCTTCCTCTCAGCCAAACGCTTCTCTACAACATAGCTTTTCACCGGACTGCCACCATCAATCAGAGGTGCATCCCAGGTGATGCAGGCATGGGTTCTGGAGGTCTCCTTCACAATCAGGTTTACAGGTGGTCCAGGTGAATCTGAGAAGGGTAGAAAAGCAGTATATTTCAGTCAAAGGAACTGAAATCCATAGCAGGTTGTCAAATAATAAATTAGGTTTCCGAGGTTTTCATTTACATACATTATCTTGAATGTACGCTAAAGATATTCATTATAAACCATTTTTCTTTACTTAGCCCAAAAATAATAAAGTTCCCATTTTATTGTTGCTTTCTGATGTTTTGGATGGATTATAGTTACAGATTGTATCTAGCATTAATGTAGAAATAAAACCGCAGATCTAACAACTTGTAATAATCTGATATATCAATCTGTTTTTAATCCCAAACTTGCAGAAGTGCATTTTTAAATGGAGATCCTTACCAAGGACCTTCACTATGATGGTATAGCTCTTGGATCCGCTGCTGTTTTCCAGGGACAGGACATATTTTCCTGCATCATATCTGTTAATGTCCTCTACCATCAAAAAGGTGTCCCAGTCAGATGTCTTGATCAAGATGCCCTGCCTTTCCTTCAGGTTGGCGTCGACCTTTGTCCATGTCACCTTTGGTGCTGGTCGTCCTCTTAGAGGGACATAGAGCCTCATGGTGACACCAGCTCGCAGAACCAGAACCTTCCTCAAGTCAGCATCCAGCTCACCTTCAGGAGGGACTGCAAATTGATAGAATAATCAGCTGTTAGATTAAAAGGTTTTAACTATTCAGAGTTTTTCTGGTTGACTGTTTTGTCTCTCAGTAAACATTTGAGTTTTTACTATCTTTATACTTCTAAATGAAACCATGCATTATATAAATGTTGAACACAGCAGGTGTTCCTATAATCCTCTGACAGGTGTGACGTTTAAAAGATGAATTCCACTAAATCTTTATTTTATGCCAATAAAGATATATTCTATTCTATTCTATTCTATTCTAAAGTTAGTTACAATATATGCTTCATATGCTACATTCTGGAAAAATGAAGAAGAATTTACAAGCTAGTTTGGTTAAGTAAGTTAAAAGAAAAGGCATACAATCAGGACCCATAACACATCACTGCAGGTGTGACATAAGTTGGATCAGGTACATTTTAGAAGATTTGCACAGAATATGATACTTTAAGTACTTTGTAGGTAAAACACTTAAATGAGGTAACTTGGGTGTGCAAAACAATTGTGCAAATACAGTGCAGCAATGAGCATACTCAAAATGTCCTTGGCCATGTGGTTTCCAGGAACTTCGCTGGGTTCACTGTATCCAATCTTGTTAACAGCGGTGACTCTGAACTGGTACTCAATGCTTTCCATCAGCCCAGTCATCACAAACTTAGTAGCCTGAAGCTTCTTTGGGATGTTGCAGTTAGTCCAGTCTTCGGCGTCAGCTCGCTTGCACTCTACCAGATATCCGATGATCTCGCAACCACCATCATATGCTGGTTTGGTCCAGCTGAAGCTCACAGAGTTCTTGGTTGAGTCCACCACCTTGGGGAACGCAGGTGGGCCAGGAGGATCTGAAGAATTATAAGTGAGAATTATAAATAAAACAAGTGTCAGTGTAAATTAAAATAATTTTTATTCAACAAACACTCACAGACAGGGTCAACAGCCAGAACAGCATTGGATGGATCACTGGGTTTGCCCAGTCCAGCCTTGTTCAAGGCGATGATTCTAAACTCATACTCAGAGCCCTCAGTCAGCTGAGCAGCCTTGATGGTTCTGTCGATGACCGGCCGGCGGTTGACCTTTGCCCAGGTCAGCTCAGTGGCATCACGTTTCTCCACCATATAGCCCAGGATGGGAGTTTTGCCATCATTGGCTGGAGCTTTCCAGCTGACTGTCATGGAGTCTTTGGTAACGTTGGTGATTACGGGAGGTTCACATGGCCCAGGAACATCTGGTGAAAGAGGAAAAGTCAGTCTGAGATCATCACACTGCCGTAAAAAACTGATCACACTTAGGCATTTTTTTACATTTTAAAGGACTCTCAATATGCATATTAGTCATTTTTCTCACCATATGGGTTCTTGATCATGACAGCATCAGTCATGATGGGGTCTCCCACACCATACTGGTTCTCAGCACTAACTCTGAACTGGTATTCATGACCCTCAATGAGTTTCTCCACTGAGCAGTCAGTGGTGTGGCCGTGGATGTTGGCGGTTACCAGCGCCCAGTTGGCCCTGCTGGATTCACGCTTCTCAATAATGTAGTTGGTGATTTCAGATCCTCCATCTGCCAGTGGAGGCTCCCATCGCATCTTGACATGGTCGGAAAACACCTTAGAGATTTTCACAGAGGCTGGAGGTCCTGGTTTGTCTGCATAGGAAAAAATGGAGCATTGACTTCCAAGTCTGAAGACATAACAGAATTAATTGAGTATTTAAAAGAATGTTGAATCAAACTTACCGAGCACCTTGACCTTTATAGTGGCATATTTGGAGCCATTAGCATTTTCAGCTGTGATGGTGTAGTCTCCAGACTCCTTTCTGGTGACTGAGTAGAGCTCCAGCAGATGAACATGTTTCTTCTGAGTTGCCTTCATTCCCTCAGCAAGGACCAGATGTGCACCGTCTTTCTTCCAACTCACCGTGGGCAGTGGTTTGCCAAACACTTCTGCATCCAGGAAGATGTTCTCTCCGGCTTTTACCACAATTAGGTTTTTCATATTGATGCCAAGTTCTACACGAGGAGGAACTGCACAGGAGATAAAGACAAGATGTTTATCAATGTTTGTCAATCGTTCATTCCACACATTGTAGTTTTTTCTGTGCAGAGCAGTACCGTTCTCTGCTATGACAGTGATGGGATCAGACAGCTCAGATGGAAGGCTAATGTTGACCGCAGTCTTAGCGATGACCCTGAACTGGTACTTTTGACCCTCCTCCAGTCCATGAACAACATAGTTTTCAGTCTGGATGTTCATGCAGTTGGCATTGCAGCGAGTCCACTTCTCCTCTGGGAGCTTTGAATATTCCATGTAGTAACCAATCAGTTTACTACCCCCGTCATGTTTAGGACGGCTCCATACCAATGAAACAGAGTTCTTAGCCACATCCATGGGCTCAGGTTTACCTGGTGGGTCTGCATGGGGAGAAAAAAAAGCATGGTAGGTAATATGATTTAAATTTAATGGTTTTACTGAGACAAAAAAAAAACAGTTCTTGGGCATTTTCTTACCAACAGCAGTCCTAGCAGTGATGAAGTCTGTCTGTTTGCATGGTTTTCCCTGTCCTGCCTGGTTATATGCCGACACCCTGAAGGTGTACTCCAATCCCTCGATCAGGCCCATGCAGGTGTGCTGAGTGGCTTTGACCACAGATTCATTAGCCTTCACCCACAGAAGGCTGTTTCTCTCCTTCTTCTCGATACAGTAACCAGTGATGGGGCTGCCACCATCGCTGCTGGGATGTTCCCATGACAGGATAACAAAGTCCTTGTTGACCTTGTTGATCTGAAGGTTTTTGGGCTCACTTGGAGGATCTTAGATATAGAAAAGCAAAAGAAAGAAAGAAAGAAAGAAAGAAAGAAAGAAAGAAAGAAAGAAAGAAAGAAAGAAAGAAAGAAACAAAAAACATTAACATAGAATGTCTTAGCTGTAAAGATAATGAACAGTAATGAATCTTGTCATGAAAACTCACCAAATGGATATTTGGCAACCATCTTCTCAGAGTAGATTGGATCTGAGATGCCAAACCTGTTCTCAGCACGGACCCTGAACCCATACTCTTTGCCAGGAGTAAGTTTAGTCATTCTGAAGCTGGTCTTGGTACAGGAAGTCGACACAGTGATCCAGTCACCATGGCTGACATCACACTTCTCCACAATGTAGTTGGTGATGTTGCTGCCACCATCTTCCTGTGGGGAGTTCCAGAGCAGCGTGCAGGCATCAATGTCCAACTCTGTGATTTCTATAGGAGCTTCTGGAGGTCCAGGTTTATCTGAGACATAGAAGACAAATCATTGTTGATGGAATGATGACAACAATTCAATGTGTTCTCATACAATGTAATAATGCTGTGTTCTCAGGAGGAGCTGTGACTAACCCATTATGATAACCCTGAGAATCTGGTTGACTTTGCCAGTGATGTTCTCAGCTGACAGGCTGTAGTAGCCACTGTCCTTCCTGTTCACATTCTTGATGGTGAGTGCGCAAGTTGTCAGTGTCTTTGCAAGCGACAGACGGTCCGAGGTAAGCACATCCTCATTGCCCTGCTTCCACTTGCAGACTGGAGCAGGTTTACCCGCCACAATGGCCTCGATCACCATCTTGGTTCCAGCTCTGGCCGTCACAATGTCAGGCATTATGATCTTTGGAGCCACTGGAAACAAGAAGACCAAACATGCAGTTGGTGATAAAAATAATCAGCTTTTAGTTGTGCCTTCAACATTGTTTTATAGTTTATAAATGTTAGAAAGTTGGGATTAGTTTGGTCTACTTACTCAGCTGCTCCTTGACCTCAAACACTCCCTCCACCTCTCGAGCCAAGCTGACCCCCACAGAGTTCCTAGCTGCCACTCTGAACCGGTACTTCGTCCCTTCCTTCAGACCTACCACCACAATGGTCAGGTCTTTGACCACGGAGTAAGGTGTCCACTTATTTTCAGGTGCACCCTCCTCTTGGTAATCCACAATGTAGCCGTTGATCTTGGCTCCTCCATCTCTGAGGGGCTTCAGCCAGCCCAGGGTGGCGCTGTTCTTGGTGATCTCCAACACATCCATCTTCTTCGGAGGGTCTGGCTCACCTGGATGGAATACAACAGTGATTAGAAAAAGTAGAATACAAAATTGAGGACAAATACTATTTTACCCCTTCCTTTGTACAATTATCCCAACCGCAATATTTTTGTGCATCCACATTTGGCGATCACTGTCTCATTCTTTTTGTAAAGTAGGAGGAAGGTAAGGAGATATAGCTATCTGACTCTTTAAACTGAGACTTTCCAGGATCAAATTTTAGAGGTATGAGTTGTACTAGTGAAGAAACCTACAAGATCTTTATTAAAACAATGTTACATCCCAGGCGCTTTTAAATAAAATGATTATTATATTATTAATGTAAAAGGCATTTGGAACCACGAATGTTACATTTGGTTCTTGATTTGTACCTGAATATTTAAACCACCACCCCTCACAACTTTAAATTAAGGGCCAAGGCTTAGGGGTAACATCAGGAAAAGGGGTTCAGCCTAAGACAGGATGATGATACTATGATGATACTTACTAAGAGCGTCCACAGCCAGGTAGGATCTGGGAGAATCCTGAGGAACTCCGATGCCGTATTTGTTACAGGCTATGACTCTGAAGTAGTACTCGATGCTAGGTGACAGGTTAGTCACCTTGAAGCTGGTTTTCTTTAGATCCTCTATACATTTGGTCCAAGTTTTCCTGTCCACCTCTCGTTTCTCCACTATGTAATTAAGAATGGGGCTGCCTCCATCATTTTCTGGTGGCAACCAGGAGAGCTGTGCGGTGGTCTTAGTGACATTGGTTGCATCCAAGTCTCCAACAGGACCAGGAGTGTCTGCACAGAGTTAAATAAACATTCAGATGATAACATTTTCTTACATTTACAAAAAAAAGTTTAATTATGATTCCTATTCTTACCGAGGACTTTGACACGGACAAACACAGCTTTCTCTCCGGCTGAGTTGGAAAGAGTCAGTGAATATTTCCCAGAATCCTCTCTGGTGCTCTCAGGGATTACCAAGAAGGACATGGAATCCACCTGCTCCACGTGTCCTCGGCGCACCACATTGTCCACACCCAGGCGTTTCCAGGTGACTCTGGGGGCGGGCCTTCCTCTGATCACAGCAAACAGCCTGATGGGACAGCCGGCCCTGACAGCCAGGCCTTTCCTCAGACTGGCATCCAGTTCAATTTCTGGAGCCTCTGTAACCATTGGAAATAAATAAGAAACAGTCTTATAAACAGTTAGAGAAAAAGCTTTTTTTTTTTCCCAAATACTGTGGGAACACTGAGTACTGAATAACTTTACTGAAGAAATTCAAATTGGGTTAATGCAAAACACTAGCTATAAGCAAAAAGAAGAAAAAAGTGGCTATAAGCCAAAAGTACCAAAATACTAGCTAAAATTTTAAAGTAGTAATATATTAAAAGCCCCAAATAGTATGACACTAGCTTAAAGCCTAAAAAAGCTAAGTCTGGTCCTCTGGACATTCAAAAAACAAAAAAAACAAAGCAAAAAAAATTGTAGAAACGTTTCGTCTTTCGTCCGAAAGACTTCCTCAGTCTGAGATGCTGTACATGTATTCAGCTCAGGCTTATAAATAGCACCCTCTCACAGTGGATCAACCAGTTGGCTAGCTTAAAGCAGTAAAACACCAGCTTAAAAACTAAATGTAACAGAATAAAAGCAAAAAAAAAATAAAAAAATAGTGTGTTTCTCTTGGCTGCTTCTGTCTTTAGGGTTTGCCACAGTGATCAAACTTGAATGAAAGATTTGGAAATTTACATAATATTCATGACCCAACCTGGCTGCAAACCTGTAACCTTAGGATAACAAGACGGCAGCACTGACCACTAAACTACTGCATTTCCAAATACTAGCTAAATCATCCTAATATTATCTAAACATAGTAAAAGGTTAGCTAAAGTAATAAAATGTTAGCTACAGGAAGCAAAGGTTTAGCTAAAAGCTAAATAATAAAAATGCTTAATAAAAGCTAAAAGCAGCAAAATGCTGCCTAAAAAGGAAAAATAGCAGAAAGACAGACAGTGGCTGAAGTAGATTTAAAGAGAATAATGTTTTTAAAGTAGCTGAACTTTATGTATAAAATACAAAAATAATATACAATAGTTCTAAAGTATAAAAATGTGTACAATTAGTAGTTAGTTATTTTTACCCAGAATCTCCCTGGGAGACACAGCTTCCTTCAGGTAGGCATGGCGGCCCCAGCCCATCTGGTTCTGGGCAGAAACCTTAAACTCATACTCCTGCTTCTCATCCAGCTGACCGATAGTGAACTCTGTGATCACTAGTGGACCGCGAGTATCGATCCTCTTCCAACCCTCTGAGGGTTTCTCAGGATCCGCCTCGCTCTTCAGCCTCAGGTCCAGGCTGTAATTGATGATGGGAGCGCCACCATCATACACAGGTTTGGACCAGGTCAGGGTTATTGAGGTCTTGGTGCTGTCGCCCACCTTAAGGCATGCAGGTGGACCAGGTGGTTCTGAAGCAGGAGACAAAGTAAACAGAAAAACAAGTGATGAAAAGAGACTTGTTAAGAGGAAACTTCTCATGAAACATCGTGAACCTTTTAAATTATGTTTTTATTGAAATACAACAATCAGTGTTTATGTATTTTCCTCCCCAAAAAAGTAAATTCAACAAAAAAATACAATTACAACCTCCCTTTTTAAACAGATCCATAACATTTTAAACTTCTGTGCAAACATCAAAATATAACTTTGTGCCATATCAAGAAGTTTTTTAAACTTTTTAAAAGGGATTTTGTAGTGACTTCAGAATGATGTTTAATGGCTCATATCTGTATGAGTCTGCGTCATATTACCAAAAAAAACTAACAACTCAGTAACCAAACCACCACTATATTAAATTAGAGACACAAGAAACTAAAAATCCATAAAGGAGAAAGACTCTAACACAGCCAAGAGGACCATCAGCATCAGAGTTCAAATTATTGCTGATGTATTTCAGGGAATAGTCATCACCACCAAGTAGCTATGCTTCAATCGCCCCTGAATATCTTCTTCACAAGTCGTTATCAAAGTTTTTGATGAAACAACTTATGGATATAAACAGTTTTCTTCAGTTATTTATTGCATTAATTAGCTCTTATTCATGTGTTGGTTTGATTGCTACTTTGCTACAGTGTATCCTGATGCATGCTCAATAATCCAGGTAGAAAAATCTAAAAAAGTTAAGTCTGGTCCTCTGGACATTCAAACATTTTATTGAGAAAAATGTTGAATGTCCAGAGGACCAGACTTAACTTCGTTAGATTTGCTACAGTGTGTTTACAGATCCCCAAGAATTCTGACTGTATTTTATTGTGTCAAGTTTTTGAATTTTAGACTGACTTGTCACTGGTCAGGTCACAAATTGATCAACTCAAGTCACAAGCTGTTTGATTGGTGCATCCTTGGTTTGCATCCCTCAGAACAAATATGATGTAAAAACTGAGCTTTGACTGTAGCTGTAAAACTTACCCATTGGATCTTTGGCTGCCACAGGTCTGCAGGGTTTGCTTGGCTCTCCCAGGCCCACCTCATTTTCAGCTTTCACTCTGAACTGATACTCATGGTTTGGGATTAGGTTGGTCACTTTCATTCGTCTCTCAGAAATGGGGCTCTTTGTGCATGCCACCCACCGCACTGCCCGCTTCTCTTTCCTCTCCAGGATGTAGCCGGTGATGGACTTTCCTCCATCGTTCTCTGGTGGAGCCCAGACCACTGTCATCTCATCTTTGCTCACCTGTATCATAAGAACGTTAAGTGTGAGTGTCAGATGAACATGCTTTACAGCTGCTAGTGGTTTGATGGATAATATCAAGCTGAAATACTGGTTTAAACTAGATACTGGTAGGAGAGGGACACTCTTTACTAACCTTGGTAACTTCAGGGGCTTCAGGAGGTCCTGGTTTGTTAAACTGTGTCTTGACAGTTACAGGTTTGCTCTCCATAGCCGGTCCAGTTCCCATCTTGTTTTCTGCTCTTATCCTGAAGATGTACTCATTACCCTCCACCAGGTGAATGACATTACAGTACGGTGTGACCACAGCGGCTGAGTACGTGGACCATACCATCCTCCTGGTCTCGCATTTCTCCACAATGTAGCTGTCCACTTCACAACCTCCATCGTCCTCTGGGCCGTCCCACACCACCCTGCACTTGTCAGCTCCAATGCCAATGATCCTCAGGTTTCTCACTGGTCCAGGAACATCCAGGACATTGACGTTGGCATATGCCGTGAAGGTGCCGGCTGCATTGGTAGCAGTGATGATATATTTCCCAGTGTCTTTGCGCTTGGACTTGGTCAAAAGGAACTTGGAATAGTCTGGACCAGTCTCATAGCTCAGTCTCGGGTTGTCTCCCACAGCCTTGTCTTTGGCCCATACGACTTCTGGCTGGGGCTTTCCTCTCAAGGCAGCCTCCATCCTGACGGACTCTCCAGCCAACACTGTCACAGTTCCAGCCATTTTTAGGTCAATGACTGGCTTCTGGATGTCCTCCTTCACCAAGACATCATCAAGTTTCACCCAGGCACTTTCTCCTCCCTCATTCACAGTCTGAACCCTGTCAAACAAAACACACAAAATATATTTTTAAAGGGGTTTCCATTATGTTGGGTTGTATGGAAGAAGTAGACAAAATGACATTTATAACCAGACCATTGGGGAAAATAAATGACTGTTTTGCCATAGACTAGGACTGACTGTCATAAAACCAACAATTTTTGCCAAAACCAAATCCAGCTCCTTGTGTAATTGTGATCAAAATGAGATGGTCAGAGTAAAAAAACAAAACAAAAACAAAAACGCATCACTGCTACTTAAGAGGGAGCCGATTTATCAAGCTGTATTACTGGAATGATCATGGTAACTCAGGATTTTTTTTGGGGGGGGGGAAGACTTATCTGGATCTTTTCTGTTCTAATAAAATCCCAGATCAGCTGTATTCTCAGTCAATTTTTTTACTTTGTAATTAATCTTCAAAATTAACCACTTCATTATTGAATGAATGTCTCAAGCACAATTATGTGGGCAAACAAGCAGTATTTTAAACCTTAATAAAACCTTAATTTACCTGAATGTATATGTGTGGTTCTCCACACACTTGTCAGCCAAGAAGAAGGTGTCTGTCAGTGTGCTGGTGTTGAGTTTCTCCCATTGTTCAGCATCTTTGGCTTTGTACTCAAGGTTGTAGGAGAGGTTAGGACTGCCGCCATCATAGTCAGGCTTTCTCCACCTCAGGTAGACGTAGTTCTTACCAATGTCAGAGGCTCTAAATTTCTCTGGCTCTCCAGGCTTCTCGATGGGATCTTTGGCCAGCAGAGGGGTCTTGATCTCCACAGCAGGACCAGATCCTAATTTGTTTACAGCACTGACACGGAACAGGTACTCGTGGCCTTCCATCAGCTTGGCTTTGATTTTACGGTTGGTGCAATTTGAGGAAATCATAGACCACATACTAATGCTGGGCTCACGACACTCCACAATATAGTTGGTGATTTCAGATCCACCATTGTCATTAGGTGCCTCCCAGTTGATCATACAGGACGCCTTGGTCACGTAGGTGAGGTGCAGGCTCTGGCAGTGACCAGGTCTGTCCAGAACATTAACTGTGATGGTGCAGGATGCCTCACCACCCTCATTTGAAGCCTTCAGTGTGTATTTGCCATGATCATTTCTTGTGGCTTCCTTTATCCTCAAGTGGACCATAGGCAAGTTCTGAACGATGGTCACACGCTTGCTGTTTTCCAAAACTGTGTCCTCCTTTGAAAAAACAACTTCAGGATCGGGACGAGCCTTGATGTAGCCGATGATGTTGATGTTGTGTCCAGCGCGCACAGTTACTCGTTCACGGCAGGTGGCCTCCATTTCTATCTCTGGAGGAATGAGGATATCCTGAGCAGTAATAGAACCTGGCATTTCTCTGGGCTCGCCATCACCGACCATGTTTGAAGCCCGGACTCTGAATCTGTAGGTCACACCCTCTTCCAGGCCCTTCACCCTGTAGGCACACAGCTTGATTAAGTCATCATCCAGGTTCACTTTCTTCCATTCTTCAGAATCAGCTTTCTGCATCTCCACAATGTAACCAAGGATAGGGCTGCCTCCGTCTCTGGAAGGTTTCATCCAGACTAAGTCAGCTGTGGTCTTACTGTAATCTTTAACTTTAGCATTGATTGGAGGACTTGGGACTGTGATGGGTCTACAGGGCTTGCAGGGGTCAGAGGCGGGAGAAGGTCCACTGTAGCCAGCAGTATTCTCAGCAAACACTCTGAACTCATATTCACTTCCTTCAAAGAGACCCTGGACTCTGTAACGCAGGTCCTTGCAGGGTGTCTTGTTGATACGGATCCACTTTCCTCCCGTGTGCCTGCGCTCAATGAGATAGCCAGTGATCGGACTTCCACCGTCGGCTAGAGGCATTGTCCATCCAACTGTAACAGCATCTTCTGAAAGATCAGAGCACTGAGGCTTACCAGGTGGACTGGGTGGCATGAAGTTGTGTTCAGCAACGGTTGGCTTGCTCTCCAGTGGAGCGCCTGCTCCCATTTTGTTCTCAGCACGAATGCGGACCACATACTCCACTCCCTTCTGTAGTCGGGTGATCTTAAGTTCAGTGGCAAGGCTGCCAGAGCTGACTCCTCCCCAGGTCTCCTTGTTGGATTCTCTTTTCTCCACAATGTAGTTGGTGACAGGATTTCCACCATCATCCTTCGGTGGGCGCCATTCAATTATCATGGAGTCTGGGTTGACCTCCAGGATGTTGACAGGTCCAATAGGAGCAGCTGGAACATCTAGAACTGTGACATTGAGGGCCACAGTCTTGGTTCCTGCTGGATTGGACACAGTCAGCAGGTAGGTGCCTGTGTGGTTCCTGGTACATTCGTTAATATTGATCACAGTGGAGAAATTATCAGTGTCAATCTTAATGTTGCCCTGGCTTGTGATCTCCTCTCCATCAATGGACCACTTAGCTGTTGGCACAGGGATTCCTCTCATTATAGCTGGCAGCCTGATAGTGGAGCCGGCCTTCACAATGATGCCTTCAATGAGTTTAACGTCCACCTCGACAATTGGAGACACTGGAAGGAAATTAAGTGAGAGGGTTTATTTTATTTGTGTACCAACTAAAAGCTTAATCCATTAATTCCTTGTAACGTTAGTCTGAATATGTGCAAAATAAGAATTACATAGCTGATGCTATATAAGGTATTAGTGAACTTCTAGTGTCAACTTCTATAACTAGGTCAACAATATCAATAATGCTTCAGAAAAATGTGATGAACATTATGTCCTACCAAGTGTTTCCTGGCACAGGATGGGCAGGGTGGTGTCAGGTCTGCTGAGGCCAATGGCATTTTCAGCCCTCACTCTAAAACGGTAGGTCTTTCCCTCCTCCAGGCCGGTAACATGGCTTTCAGGAATGCTCTCTGTCTTCCATTCTTCCCACTCCTTTGCTCCCTCTTCCTGATACTCTACCAGGAAGCCTGTGATCTCACTTCCTCCATTGCGATCGGGCCAGTTCCAGGCCAACCACACCTCAGTTTTGTCCACATCAGAATGATGCAGATCTTTGGGAGGACCAGGAGGGACTGGAGGAAAAAAAGGAACTATCATACAGAAGGCACGGCATCATCACCAGTTTCATTATTTAAAGTTTTTTGTTGTTGCTGCTTACAGAGAGGGTTCATTGCCTTGATGGCTTTTGGTGTCTGAACATATTCACTTCGGCCATACTGATTCTCAGCAGCAACCCTGAAGGAGTAAGACATTCCTTCCATCAGGTGCTTCAGCATCATGCTGCGCTTCTTGGACGTGGAGCAGACAGGGACCCATTGAGTGGCTGCTGTCTCTTTCTTTTCTACCACAAAGTTAGTGATGCGAGCGCCACCGTTGTCTTCTGGATCCTTCCATGACAGATAGGCAGAGTCACTCCTGACATCACTGACCTATTTGTTATTTAAAACTAACCCAAGAGAAAAAGTTTAATTGTTCCCACACATAACATATCTCTAATGGCAAACAAAAAACTGAAAACAGAACAGTTTAGTTAAAATAATTCAACACTGAACACATGCATAATTCAAAAAGAGAGGGAGAAAAATAATAAATACAGTACTGTATTTTTCATCCTGTAAGTTGCAGTTTTTTGCATAATTTACATGCCTTGCAACTTATAGGACAAAGTGACATATTTATAGATTTTTTCCCATATTTATAAAACATTTGACAGAAATATGATAGTTTCCATTCATTCTGACTGAAAAAAAAATAAAAACTGCAGTTCCTGATGGCCCAAGTAGTAATAGTTGTAAGGCATGCTGTTGGCTGTTGTATCATGTAATAGGAAAACGTGCCTATAATGACAAATTTAAAAAAGTTCAAGACAAAACAACTGGACTTTATTTATTATACTATTATACTATACTTTGTTTTTTTATTGCACTTTTTAGAATTCACTATGTCCTGGATGACTGAGAATCTTCACTAGCTATTAATGACTCAATCGGCCTGCCATACTCTCCCCACCTCTCTGCTCATTGCTTCAATCCAGCAGCCAGCTGCACCGCCCCGGCGAAATGCAGCTAATTTGACCATTAAAGTGCATTTATTAAGAAAATGATAGACAGAAACACACCTCTGCTATAATTTCGAGCTAACAAATAATTGTTTAGGTATTTTCTTGTTAAATGACGGCGAAACGAGCCGCGCTCCTTTTTCCTGTTTTCACCGCTGAGCGATCACGGTGCACACAGGCAGCGACACTTTTTTTTTTTTAAATAAAGCCGATTTAACCATTAAAGTACATTTATTAAGAAAACGTTAGACTGAGACACACCTTTTGCTATAATTTCGAGCTAACAAACAATTGTTTAGGTAAATTTCTTGTTAAATGTCGGAGGATAAAGCCGCAATCCTTTCCTGTTTCTTTTTACAGACATGATACCAGCTGTAGGTGCGCGCGCACACTGACTGACGATATGACGTCTTTGTTTTAGCTAAGGTCCTACTTGGAACATAAAATTAGAAAAGATAAATAAATTCACAGACCTTTTTTTAGACGACAGAACAAGAAAAATATAGTTGTGTAGGTTTTAAAAAATTTAATACCTTGTCAGATGACGTTTATTACTTTTTAATACTTTTTAATGGCCTTAATTTGTGTTAATTTCATTTACTACCTTTTAATACCTTTTACAACCCCGCGGATACCCTGTGTTAAAACAGAATAAAAGCCTTTTTGCGGCATAAAACCGATCTTTGAAGTTTTCTCGAACTAACATTAAAATCTCGTCTCGTTCTCGCGAACTCTGTAATTTGTCTCGTCTCGTCTCAAGAGTTTTGTGTATCGTTACACCCCTACTTTTGACTCAACTCCTTCAACACAACAAACCAGAGCAACACCCTCATTACTAGGAACAAGTCCCCAATCTTTCGATCCATATCCTACTCCATCCAATCATCACTCAGGAACAAGATGCCCAGGTCCTTGAACCTCTCACCTGAGGCAAAATAGAAAAACTAAAAGCCTGGCATTCCTTGAAGGAAGGTTTTAATCAAACCTTGAAAAGGTTCGATCTCATGCCGCATTGTGAGCTACCACGCTCAGAGCAAGTACGACTCTCAGATAAAACACGTTTTAGCTCAATATCAGTAAAACTGCCTGTTTCAGCCATTTCTGTGTAGAATCATTCTGATCAGATGTGGTAGCCATCTTGAATCAGATTGACTCATGGATGCACGCCCAATGATTACTTTAAGAGTTTCATTAAAATTAGGGATGCGCAATATTATCAGCACGGTATCGGACGATATTAGCGATAAAGTTAAATATCGGATATCGGCCATTCCATCAATAACTCGCTGATATAAAAAGATTCTGTTTTAAGTTCATTTTTAATTTAAGAAAACGTCACGTATATCTATTGTAAATCACTACACTTATGCAGTTTCCACTTGTCGCTTGTGAACAGGTTGAGTTTAAAGTGCGACTAAACCCCTGTGGATCGGTAACTCCTCCTTCCAAAATCTCCCTGAAAATGGGCGTGTCGAGAGACAAGGAGGGGTGGAGGTAGAGTTGTGCTTTTGTTCACGCCTCCACCTGCAACAACCTAAAACAAATTAAACCTCTAGCCAACAACATACACCAAGCAACAACAAAGAATAAACATGTAGATGTATTTATCTATTCCACCCATTCCATCCAAAACCAAAGGCCTAAAAAAATGAAAATGAAAAGAAAAATAAAACCGCTTGTCAGGAGTGAAATGCAGCACTTCCATATAAGGTATGCACTTCTCATCTCTGCAGGGGATTGGCTCTGCTTGAACCACCTGTGTGACATCAGAGTGTACAAGACCAGGGTATATGCAGAAATTCTAGAGTTGAATTTAATACCTTTTAATACCTTTTTAATACCATCAAAATATTTTTTAATACCATCACGGCACCGAGCTGTAACCGTAGCGGCAACCTGTTGTACTTCAGTTCCATGCAACTAATTGTAAAGTGATAAGATTACTGTCATTTTCTTCCTAAACTTTGGTAGTAAATGTAGTTTTATAACAATTACTGGATACAGTACATCAATTTGCTTCTTGCCTCAATAAAAGCACTGACCTACTTGTTATTTAAATCTAACCCAAGAGAAAAAGTTTAATTGTTCCCACACATAACATATCTCTAATGGCAAACAAAAACTGTAAACTTGAAAACAGAACAGTTTAGTTAAAATAATTCAACACTGAACACATGCATAATTCAAAAAGAGAGGTAGAAAAATAATAACTACTGTATTTTTCATCCTGTAAGTTGCAGTTTTTTGCATAATTTACATGCTGCCTCATTTGACAGGGAACCATAGACGGAACAATGGTTTGAATTTTCTCTCTAATTGAAATTCTATTCAATCAACCTTTATTTAGACAGATAAATCACATTGGCCCTCATGCACGAAAATGTTCGTATTTTTATCCTAAATTTCTCCTACTTTTGTTCTTACGAAGCGTTCGTACGAACATGCCACGTCAGATTCAACAAAGTCTTCTATCAT
>JBBPBX010005614.1:21177-61305 GCA_038048925.1 Garcialebias charrua | reverse complement strand
GCTTGAGTAGTTGATGATGTAATAGGATCTCAAGATGCAAAAAAATAATTAACTAATTAAAACCACAAAAACAAAAAAAGTAATTTATTATTTACAAAACGAGACCAACAAAACATATTATGCTCCTACCATTTATCTTACAGCAAATAAGTCACAGGAAACCCAAAACTGTTAGTTATTATTATTAAGCTGCAAAAGTGAAAAAAATGTATGGCACGTCAAAAACGAAACTAAAAACAGTGACTACCCCATACCACCGCCTGTGGTGCGGCGCATTAGGTTTAGGTTTAGAGATTAATATGTTAACAGGTTTTTATAGGTTTAGAGATTAATATTTTTTGTCTTTTATCTGTGAAACAAGGTCAGAGGAAGCTGGTTCTGATTCGGTTATTTGTGACCTGCAAGACTGCATGCAACACCGCCCCCTATGTTCACAATATACGGTGGTCACAGAACATGGTGTAACACCGGTTCGCAACGCGCTCCATACAGGAAGTTGATTAATTTTCTGTTCTGTAATTGCGTCATGATGACGTGACTACGAATACTCGACTTTAAATAAAAAAACTCGATAGAGGTCCAAGTAATCGACGTGTCGATTACTCGAGTAGTCTGTTAAAGCCCTAGCCTGTACCGGTCTGTCATGGTGAAGAGAGAGCGGAGTCAAAAGGCAAAGCTCTCAATTTACCGGTCGATCTGTGTTTCTACTCATCTATGGTCATGAGCTTTGGGTTGCGACCAAAAGAACAAGATCAAGGATACAGGAGACCAAAATGAGTTTTCTCTGCAGGATGTCTGTGCTCCCCTTTAGAGATAGGGTGAGAAGCTCAGTCATCCGGGAGGGACTCAGAGTAGAGCTGCTGCTTCTCCACATCAAGAGGAGCCAGTTGAAGTGGCTCGGGCAACTGGTTAGGATGCCTCCTGGACGCCTCCCTGGTGAGGTGTTCCATACAGGTTCTACCGGGAGGAAACCCAGGGGAAGACCCATGACACGCTGGAGGGACTATGTTTCTCAGCTGGCCTGCAATGCCTCAGGATTTCCTCAGAGGAGCTGGCCCAAGTGACTGGGGAGAGGGAAGTCTGGGCCTCCCTACTTAGGGTGTCACCCCCCATGACCCAACCCCGTATAAGCAGAAAAAAATGGATGGATGGAGGTCTGTCTCATTGAGCCATGAGGACTCATTTACAAGAGAGACCTGTTCCAGACAGATCATATGAAGTACAGTCAGCAATAACGATAAACAATAATAACAACAAACTACAGTCAAAATGCAGTTAAAGGAAAAGTAGTATACAAAGTATAAAACAATGAATCGGTGGGCTGCAAAACAGGGTGAAATACTAAAAAAGAACATATACTGTATGTCTTGATTTTTCTATTGACATTATCAAATGTATGAAACCCTTTAAAGAAATCAAGGTGGACAACTTCAGTTCCTGTTGCAAGGTGTTCCAGGTTACAGGGGCTGAGTAGGAAAAGGCCTTTTTGCCAAGTTCAGTCTGCACTGAGGGAACACTGTAGGCAATGATGGCCTGAGAGCGCACGTTGTAACTGCACTGACAACGTGACATGTAGGAGTGGGACCACTGGATGGATTTTATTGAAATCTCCTAAATTAATCAGTGGATATACATATCCAGCTGGCTAACTTTTTGGAGTCAACCTAGTTCAAGATAGCTGGCCCAGCTAATCAACATTGGCACACAAAAATAGCAAAAATTCAGAAAATGTTACAAATAATAAACAGACATTTAGTGGGGTAGTAGCTGAAAGTCCTTTGCAACACTAACTCTGAGCACTGGTTGCTTAATATCTTTGTTTTAGGTTTCAGTATGCAAGACAATACAAACTACACCAAGGAATGCTACTTTCATATTTATTTTTAAGCTACTTTTTCAGTACACTTCTATTTACATTTGAAAAGTATATCCCTGAGCAGGTAAAATACTCTTCTATTTGAAGTAAATATTTATCGGAATAGTATATTATCTTACTTAAATGTGTGGTTATGTATTTGTTTTTATAGCATCTTATTCATGTGTTAAAACAAGGCACACCTTTTGATTTTGGTCTCTGTTTTAAGTAGGAAGAAATTCTTAGTTACACACCAGCACTATCAACAGACCGTGCAACAGTCAAACGTGTATTATATTAGATTGGCATTTGATATATTATTGTGACTGTCTTGACAAGAATAGTCTGATCTTGTTCCTTGATTTTTACACACCACTTGACACAATTGAACATGCTTTTTTTGTTAGAGGCTTTTAAGGTTTTTGGGTTTTGGAGATTAATTTAATTGGATTAATTAGGATTTTTTACAATGATATCTATTGCTCAGTCTCTTTAAACCCAGCTCTTTAAATCCAGGACTTACTTATATTTAAGATCCAGCAAGGTATTCGTCAGGGTTGTCCTATTTCCCCAAAATTGTTCATCTTGACTAATCAATACTATTCTTTCAAATTAATACTAGTCCCGACTTGCGGGGAATTAACATTTTTGATAGAGAATACAAGATTAGCCAATGTGCTGATGCCACAGCCTTGTTTTTGAAAAATAATTTAATGGTTGAAAGAACCCTTAATACAAATTCATTATTTTCCAAGGCTTCAGGTCAAGGACCTAACATTAACAAATGTAAGATTCTTCCTAATTCATAATTGTATTCATAAAAACATTCAGTCAGTCAAGGTTGTAAAAGAAGTTAAATATTTGGGTGTACAGTATTAATATCTAAGAACATCCCAGACTATAGGTAGATATGAAACAAAGTGTCGTTGGTTGACAAGGGATCTGACCATTGTTGGAAGGAACCTGTTGACTAAAGCCGATGGCTGTTTATTCATGCCATTCTATGTTTATATCAGCACAAAACATAAGGAAATACAATTCCATTATTTTTCAGTTTTTGTGGGAAAATAAGGCTCATTATATTAAAAGGTCCCAACTAGTTCAAAATTATGAGAATGGTGGTTGTAATACATTGGACTTTGAAGCCATGGTTGGTACATTTATGACCAAATGGCTAAATGTTTTTTAACAACATCAAAATTGAATGTGGTTTCAGATCCCTGCTTCCATTTTTAAGCAGCTGGGAGGAATTGAATTTTTTGCGAAGTTTGACTTAGATTCCAGTTAAATTATCAAATTTCCACAAACAAGTTTTTCATTCTGGAAAATGATATTTCTACATAATTTCTCACCTCATGGATCAACTTTGTGGAATATTTAGAAAATATTGGTATGAAAAAGCCATAATTTTTGTAAAGGAAATCTTGAATTGTAATGGAGATATTTCAAATTGACCTTATCTGTTGTCATAAAGATTTTAAGAAGGTATGTAAAACAATCTTGTAGGTTTGATTCAGTTAATTAAAAATATATTATACATTCAAAGGTGACTGTATTGATGCCCACATTAAAATTAAATGACTGTAACTTTGTTGACTTCAAATGCAACAAGATGATCAATGAATGTTTGCGACAAAATAATTTACTTTGATTATAACAGATTCAAGAAACCTCCCAATATTATTCATAGAACCATAATCACATCTACTCATTCTAAATTTGTCAAGTGACCTATTATAGCTCCTAAAGTGAAGGTGAATCATTTTAAAATATTAAATAAGGTATATCCTGAAGCCATGTTTCTTCAAAGAAGATTAAAATTTGAGGTTGATCTTTGTGCCTTTAGTACATCAGCAGGTGAATCCCTTGAACATTTGTTTTTGTTTTCTCATGTCAATGCAAAGTTTTTGGTCAGACATCAGAAACAGGATTAATCTCAAACTTAACATTTCTTCTTTTGATGCTGATGCCATTTTTATGTGGATAACTGAAGCTCAGCTTCCTCTGATGCCATAGTTGAACTTATTGCAAAGTAGCACATTCACTGTAGTAAGTGGAGGGATAATAAGTCCTCCTTCCTGTTTTATGAACAAATCTAAATCATATTAGACTTTATTAAGTAGATGAAAAACAGGAAAACTGCTACAATCATCTCACAGCAGATAAAAATTTGATGTTTTAAGTTTCTCATATCGTCTTGATCCTTTGTGTTTTTAATGTTTTTAATTTCTCTTTATTTTGTAAAACCCCCTATTTTGTAAAATGTGGTTATGACACCCTTCATGAGAGTTTGTATTTGTATCTTTTGCACTGTTCTGTTGCTCTATATTATGATGTTAATAAAGTTCTACAAAAAAGGACAAACACCAGCATTTTGATTTTGGAAGGATGAGTTTCATTGGCTGAGAGTTGCCACATGATTTAGTGTAGTAACTTTCCGTGAGCTTTGATGATGGGACATCTGCGGAGGTCTGGCCAAGCTCTGAGGAAAATGTGTTTGACTGACACTCGTTACTGGATCAATATGGTGGAGGTGGTAGTGGCCCAGGGCTGGCGATTTCGTACGATTTTGTACATTGCATGTGTACACAGCACTTTGAGATTTTTATTAATGAAAAGTGCATTATAAATTGAATTCATTATTATTATTATTAACTTAAAGTACGTAACCTTTTAAGATGGAACTGCTGCCTCCATGAGTCTGCTTCAGATTATTTGAACACAGGAATACAACGGTATTCTTTCACATGTAACCCAAAACCTTTGCCTGTTGCAGAAATAAAGATCAATCAGTTTAGCCACTTTCTGCATTTGTCCTTGCTTGTTTTATCTTCTTCTGTTATTTATTTTTCAGATTTATCAATGACCATTCGACATAAAGTCCTTTTCTTTTTACCAAACCCAAATGTACTTCGGATTGTGTGAAAATAAAGTCATTGAAGGTCATTTCTAAAAAGTACTTCATACCACTCTTGAGTTCAGAGGCAATAAAACGTTTTCTCCCTCGTCTGCATCCTCTTGAGAAGTCCCTCTCTGTTCGAGCACTTTAAGTACTGTAGTGGCCACAAGGACGACTTCAAACTGTTGTGATTTAAATAGAGTTGTTTTCACGTGCACTTCAAGAACCACAGCAGTTTCAAATGAGGAATAACCTCAACAGAGAGCTAGATATGATGAATGTAGAGAATAAATTGCAAAGAATTGAAATGTATGCCTTGAAAATAAAAATCCTTATGGTGTGGTCACACCGAACAGCTTTTCAACCTCCAAAAAGCTTGTCATGCACGCAAGTGGACGCACTTTGTTTCCAGACCAAAAAGCCAGAACGCAAAACAGCTGCGAAACTGCTGCGGGGTGTGTGGGAGGAGCTTACCGGTATACCGAGTCGTCACTGCACTCTGCGAGGCAAGGAGCTTTTTATTTCTGTCTCAGTAGAGCAGACTTGACTGGTCGTGAAGGAATTGTCGCGAACACACAGCTACAATGAGTTTCTCTTCCATAGTCCATGACTCCGCGGGTTTTTTCTGTGTCCCACAAACAATACGTCACATGCGCAATCGTTTCCGCGTCACTGGTTTCCGCGTCACATAGGGACTCTCCCCCTGACCCCCTCTCTTCTCCCCCGACTCTCCCTGATTGGTTGACACACCAACCAATCAGGTAGAGTTGAGCGGCGTTTGAAAGTTTGAACCGCGAAATCTTCAGCATGTTGAATGCGCGGTTTGGAGGCTGAAGCCGGTTCACGTGCACGGAAAAACGCTTCCCAGCACGCTCAACACGCACGCGACGTGACGCCCGACGCCAAGACGTGGCTGGAAGCGCGTCCACCATTGACTTTACATGTAAACTGGACGCTCCTGCTGCTGAAAAGCTGTTCGGTGTGATCACAGCATTAAAGTTTTCAGAATAATGTCATGTGACAAAAAAATGACTCACGTTTTTATCAAAAGTAATGGTTAGCCAATTGTCGACATTATAAACATTTTTCTTCACCATTACATTGGTGTTAAGTGTCCTGCTACTTTCAATGCCAAATGAAGAGAATCTGTAGCACATGTCAAACCCAAATATGGCTCTTGACAGCTTATCTGAATCTCAAAGTAATATTTATATATAAATGATAGGCGACAACAAATGTTTTACAATTGTTGTCGCCTATGAGTTGCTTAAAATCTTAGAATACTTAATTTAGTGTAGCCCTCTCATGACAGTTCAGCTTTGAAGCCAAGAACATTTTTTTAGTAAGCTTTGATTTTGATGTGGAAAAAGCAACAGAGAACATCAAATTAACCTGAAACAAAGACAAAATGTCAAGTATCTGACTTGAGTTTGAGAAATTGGCCTGTCAGAGTCAGAGTCAGAGATTCTTTATTGTCATTTGCACCGCATGTAGTACATGTGATGAAATGAGATTATGTACACAGGGTCCCAGTTACATTCAACAACAAAATGCAAGAGAAAAACAGTAATAACATCTAGGATATGAACTAAGAAAAACATCAACTAGAAATACACCAAGCCCTAGAGCAGACCTGCTCATTACGTCGATCGCGATCGACCGGTCAATCGCGGAGGTATTACCGGTCGATCGCAGCGTGACATTATTTTTTTTTCTTTTCCCCCGTAGCGTGACATTAAAAAAATTGTCAGCCAATCAAACATCCCGTTACTTGATTGACATTCAGGGCAACCAATCAGATGACAACTGAATCTTGAGTTTCCGGCTCCCGTCACTTGATTGACATATACGGCAACCAATCAGATGAGAGCTTTAGGTCATGCTCATGCAGTTTCTGAAAAACAATGGCGCGAAGGTGGAACGCAGCGAAACATACTAAGCTAAAACAATCAGATTTCGGACTGTTCATGGAAAATACGACATGGACTTCCCACCGAAAAGCCAGCTGAGAAAGAGAAAGGTGGAGGAACTAAAATCCCAGTTCGGACAGCAGCAACTTCAAAGCGAAACGCCGCCACCATCTTCCGGGTGAGTGACTCTAGTTACTCTAGGGCCTAGAGTAATAGAAAAACATCATTACATACAGCAGCAGGAACATGAGTCTGTATGAGCAGATTGTCACAGATGAACACAGCAACAAGAAAACAGATCAGCATCAGCATGATGTGATATTTTGCAGTGATTATTCTTATTATTTATTTATTCATGAGTCTAACAGCCTCAGGGTAGAAGCTGTTCCTCAGTCTAGTGGTTCTACATTTGATGCTCCTCAACCTCCGTCCTGAGGGGAGTGGGGCAAAGAGTGAGTGTGCTGGGTGAGTGAGGTCTTTCATGATGCAGGTGGCTCTTTTCCTGCATCTGGAGGTGTAAATGTCTGTGATGGTGGGGAGACTGACTCCAACATCTTCTGTGCAGCCTTCACCACTCTCTGTAGAGCTTTTCTCTCTGCAACTGCACAGCCTCCATGCCACATGGATGCTGGAGCACAGGATGCTCTCCACTGCACACCTGTAGAAGGAGGTGAGGACTGGGCTACTCAGACCAGCTCGTCTCAGCCGTCTGAGGGATGTCAGGGATTTCTGCTGAGAATGTTAACTGCCTATGAACCATGCATTTGAGTTAGCAGAGAGTTCTTTTCTCCCTCGGAGCTGAATGAGGAACCAATTTGATCCTACATGTGCAGCTGGATGGCCATGGTCATCGGTGTCTGCTTGTGAGCTGTGAGAGCTGAGAAGTTATAAAAACAATTCCCGCACGCTGCCCGGCAGATTCTGGTGACTGGGCTCCATGCAGGAAACTTCTATACATCTGTGTAACCTGTTGTGAAAGTCTGCCCATGCATGTAAAACCAGTTAAAAAATATTCTCATGCCCTCGGTGTGGCTTCTTTGAGTAAGTAAAGTGAATAGAGGATATCTTTATCAAACATGGCCCTAGGTTTGAACCAACTTTTTCATTATGTCTCCCTTTAGTAAATGAGTTTGACACCCCTGAAATCCCAGCGCACTTGTTACATGTCTCCCCCTTGGCACAACATGTACCTTTTATATAGTCAGAGGCTGAAACAGTTGAAAAATGAAAATTTCAGTCACCATTTTTGGTGAGTTACTAGACAAACAGTGTGAAGAGTTCAGTGAGTTCTGTTTCCACTCCGGCTAAAGTATCAGTGATGTACTTGGGCAGCAAACTGATTCCAACTGGTTTAATGCAGAAAACAGTTCAATGGAGACTGTCATTCCCAGAATACCACCCTCATCCAAGTTATCCACATGAACCTACAAGGAGCCAAATACCTAAATATTAAACTACTACAAAGAAACAAATATAAAAAGTAAATTAAACAAGTGACATAAAACAAGCTTCTGCTCTTATGTCATGACAGTATTTTTGGGTGTAAATAAGTACACAATTTCATTCCACTTCATGTACCCCATGTGATGCGAACGACAATAAAGACCCTTGAACTTGAGCCTTGTTTCCAGGGTGTCCCCCACCTCTTGCACCGTGCACCACAAACTGACTCCCATCAAGGAAGAGTTAGTCTTGACGACTGGATTCTGTAGGTCTTATCAGTGCACGTTCTTCATGTGCTGTACATATGGGTCAGTAGGTTCTTACTTTATCTTCTAGCAGAATGTAGAGGATTCATATAATGAAGCAAACAAAATTATGAAATGTTCCTTTGAGCAAAAGCCTCCCCCACCCTTCCATAAAAGTCAGAGTCAGAGAGTCTTTATTGTCATTTGCACCGCATGTGGTACATGTGATGAAAACGAGATTATGTACACGGGGTCCCAGTTACATCCAACAACAAATGAAAGAGAAAAACAGTAATAACATCTAGAACTAACTAAGAAAAACATCAACTAGTAATACACTAAGCCTAATATAGTTGAAATAAACAGCAGCACGAACATGAGTTTGTATGAGCAGATGGTCACAGATGAACACAGATGAACACAGCAACAAGAAAACAGATCAGCATCAGTATGATGTGATATTTTGCAGTGTTTATTTTTTATTTTATTTTTATTTATTCATGAGTCTAACAGCCTCAGGGTAGAAGCTGTTCCTCAGTCTAGTGGTTCTACACTTGATGCTCCTCAACCTCCGTCCTGAGGGGAGTGGGGCAAAGAGTGAGTGTGCTGGATGAGTGAGGTCTTTCATGATGCAGGTGGCTCTTTTCCTGCATCTGGAGGTGTAAATGTCTGTGATGGTGGGGAGACTGACTCCAACAGACTTCTGTGCAGCCTTCACCACTCTCTGCAGAGCTTTCCTCTCTTCAACTGTGCAGCCTCCATGCCACACGTTGATGCTGGAGCACAGGACGCTCTCCACTGCACACCTGTAGAACGAGGTGAGGACTGGGCTGCTCAGACCAGCTCGTCTCAGCCGTCTGAGGAAGTAGAGTCTCTGATGACCTTTCTTGATCAGGCTGGTGGTGTTGTTGCTCCAGCTGAGGTTATCATTCATGTGTACACCCAAGTATTTGTAGCTGGAGACCACTTCCACTGCAGACCCACCTATTTTCAGTGGGGCATGGGTGTGTTTGTTCCTTCTGAAGTCCACAATCATCTCCTTTGTCTTCTTCACATTCATGTGAAGATTATTCTCTTTGCACCAGCTCTCTGAAAGGAGGCAATATTAGAAGTATTTTGTCAAATCATAGGAGAGCAACCTCCTCTGGACAAAACTCAGCCGTTCACCTCCACCTCACGGACAAGGGACACTCCTTTGAGGACCAGAATGTTCAAATTTTGGACCGAGAACACAGATGGTTTGAGAGGGGGGTAAAGGAAGCTGTGTATGTTAAGAGAGAAAAACCTTCTCTTAACAGAGGAGGAGGTCTGAGATTTCAACTGTCTAAGACCTATAACTCAGTTTTGGATTTGATTCCGAAACGTTTTACACCGGATGGGAGCAGGGATGCCTTGTCTGTAAATTAGACTAACAAAGTTCTCTGAGTAGCCTCTGTTGTTGTTTGGGAGGTGTTGTTTGTCAATTTACATACAGTTTTGTGTCTTCTAACAGAGACCTCAAGGGAACCTCCTACTGTTAAGGTGTGATCTTTCAATTTACATGTATGTGTTACAAACCCCCTTTTGTTAAGCTGGGATGTGTCGTTTTGTCAATTTAAATAGAATGGGCATGTTAGTTAATTTGTGGTGTTATTTCAGTTTCCAATTTCATATGTTGGTGCGTGACTTGTAAGCCTGTATAAAACTTCTCGTTCTCACAGCTTCCATTCAGAATTGAAAAAGACTTCTGGACAGAAGTCGAAACGTTTTCTGCAACAAATAAAGTCCAGTTGATCCAGTATTGAACGCCTTTTTTGATTTCATCATGTCCTGGACGACTGAGAATCTTCACCAGCATTTTGTCAAATCATATTTTGTTTCACTTTAACTTAAACTATGGCAGTATGGTGGCACCGTTGGTATGGCTGCTGCCTCTCAGCGAGCAGATCGATAGATCGAATTCTAGCCCATGGGCCTTTCTGGGTGGAGTTTGCATGTTCTCTCTGTGCTGCGTGGGTTTTCTCCGGGTACTCCGGTTTCCTCCAACAAACCAAAAATATGCATGTTAGACTGATTGGTAACTTTAAATTGTCCATAGATGAGAGTGATAGAGTGAATGGTTGTTTGTCTCTTTGTGTCCCTGTGATGGACTGGAGACCTGTCCAGGGTGTCCCCCTCCCCTCACACAATGACTGCTAGATATGGGCACCAGTGACCTGCAAAGGAAGAAGCGAGTAAAAGATGATGGTTGGATGGATGGATGGATGTAACTTAAATTATATAAAATTTACTACAAAAGTATCAATAGAGTGATAGAAGTACAAAAATTAAGTAAACAGGATGTCAAAATATACTTAAAAGTCTAAGTTATACTTAAATAATCAAAATAATTTCAGGTTAAGTGTTTGAAATATTAATTATATACTAAACATACGATCCATTCCACCATGCGTCGTCGTGTCCCTGGGCAAGACACTTAACCCCGAGTTGCTCCCGGTAGGTCTGGATGGCGCCTTGCAAGGCAGGCTACCACTACCGGTGTATGAATGTCTGAATGAATGGGTGGATGGCTGGTATTGTAAAGCGCTTTGGGGCTCCTCACAGGGGGCTGGAAAGCGCTATATAAATAAGCTCCATTTACCATTTACCATTCTGGAGAATCAAGTGTTTCCATTCATCCATCATCTATTATCTTTACCCACTTCTTCCTTTTAGGGTTGCAGAGGTCACTGGTGCTCATATCTAGCTATCACGGTGCAAGAGGTGGGGGACACCTGGACAGTTCTCCAGTCCATCACAGGGACACTTAGAGACAAACGAGACAAACAACCATTCACTCTCTCACCTCGGGATAATTTAGTTACCAATTAGCCTAACATTCATATTTTTGGTTTGTGGGAGGAAACCAGAGTACCTGGAGAAAACCCACGCAGCACAGAGAGAACATGCAAACTCCACCCAGAAAGACCCCCAGCTGGGATGTGAACCAGTGACTTGCTCACAGAAAGCCAACAGCTCTACCAACTGACCACTGTGCAACCTCAAGTGTTTGTAAAAACTGAAATAAATTTAGTTGGAAATCAGGTGTTAAATCTGGAGCAGGGAACAGATGAAAAGCAGAATAATAAAAATCTGTAAAACACAAGCCGTCTCCATCAGGACTGCAGTCTGCATCTGTGAAGTCTCAGTGGTGAGAACGGTGCCGCGCTTGGCTCGTGTATTATCACTGCTGTATGCAAATGTCACACTTGTCTCAAACCTGTTTTTGTGAGGCTTCTGCTTGAAGCCATTTTTTTTCTCCACTTCTCTTTTTGACAGCACCTATAAAAGCCTATTTTTCCCCCACAATTTTCGCATTATTTCTCTGGCATACTTCACAAGCAGAAAAACAAAAACATAGTCAATCACGCCATTTTGATTTGCCAAAGACTCGCCTCCATGTTGGGCGGCATGGGACTCAGTTGGTAGAACTGTTGCCTCTCAGCGAGAAGGTCGACTGATCAAATCCCAGCCCGGTGCCTTTCTGGGCGCCAGTTTGCATGTTCTCTCCATGCTGCATGGGTTTTCCCTGGGTACTCCAGTTTCCTCCCACAGACCAAAAACATGCATGTTAGGCTGATTGGTGACCCTGATGGGGTAGAGATAAGGCAGCTGAATTTGGAGCAGAAAGTCACAGGTTCGACATGTCGTGGTGTCTCTGAGTAAGACACTAATTGCTCCCCGGGCACTTACATAGCTGCCCACTGTTCCACCTGGGTGTATCACAGGTGTGCTGGGTCAAACACAGAGAAATAATTTCAGACTTCCACTTCCCTAAATTGGCCCTAGGTGTGAGTGAGAGAGTGAATGGTTGTTTGTCTCATTTGTCTCTGTGTCCCTTGATGGACTGGGGACATGTCCAGGGTGTCCCCTGTCTTCTGCATAGAGATAGCTGGACATGGACACCAGTGACCCCCATGATTTGAAAAAAGAAGAAGCGGATAAAAATAATGGATGGATGGATGGCCTTTGTGTTTCTGTTTTTTTATGCTGGATGTCCTTCCTGACACATCCACAGCCCTCTGTATGGAGCAGAGAGCTGCCATGGGTGCCCGGGAGAGCAGATGGTGTGGGTTAAGGGCCTTGCTCAAGGGCCCAGAGTGGGGCAAATGAGGGTGGAGACAAGTGTGGGTGCTTCACCTTTCCCGACCACATTTTGACGTTGTTGGTCCAGGGAGTTGAACCAGTGACCTTCCAGTTACAGGCTCACCTTCTCTAACCTCTGTGATTCAAATGTTGGTTTAGCAGAAAGCATAAAGTCAGACGCAACAAACTGGAATCAAACTCCAAAACAGTAATGAACTACACTTCAGAAACGAGCCCCCACCATTGTTTGTTTTGTGTGTGTGTGTGTGTGTGTGTGTGTGTGTGTGTGTGTGTGTGTGTGCGTGTGTGTGTGTGTGTGTGTATCAGTGGCGGCTGGTGATTTTTTTTTATGGGGGGGCGCAATAAAAAAAATTTTAAGCATGTGTAGAAGTATGCATAATTATGTTTGTATACTGTAAAGTAAGTTTGTTCATGTTTTTATTTGTATATATCAGTTGTATCCATTTGTATAACACTATCATTAATAAAACATGGTTCATCTTCACCTTGTTTGAGGCATCAGTGTGAAAAGAGAATGGGAGTGTTCTGCTTCCACTTTTCAATTTTTGGACAACTTCTATCATATTCTGTTATAATTATTTTAGTAATACAAGTTCATAATGTAAATAGAATTGTGAGGGTCCAGACTTAAATAAGGACAAAGGTGTTCAAAAATCCACCAAATAATTCAATTTAATAGTTCCAAAAATAAACTAACAAATAATTAAATTTCTGTGAGAGTTCTACTGGCTGCAGCTCCTACCCAAGATGGCCGCCAATTACCACAGCTGCCGGTCATCTCCCTGAAGAGACCTTCAACTATATAAGGCTGCAGTCAAGTTCTACTCTTCGCTGGGGCATTGAGCTATTTATGGTATTTATGCTCTCAGCCTGTTTGTTTCCTCAAAAAGAGTTTCTAACCTTGTTCTCTGTGCCTCCAGTTCTCCTGTGTTCGTGGATCCCTTTCTGTTCTGGCTCGCCTTGGGTTCAGTTCCTGGTCCTCGTGCCTGATCCTCCAAGCCATCCATCTGTGGAGTGGAACTGGTTCACCATCCTCTGGACTCACTTGGATTCACTCTCATGCTCTACTCAAACCATCCAACCTGTAAGAGGAAAAACATCACGAATAATCAAAGGACCACTCTTATTCCAATCCATCTGACATCCTGTTTGTTTCTCAGGAGCTCCAGAGGATCACCTGTAAATAGTCACCTGCACAAAATAAACACAGTTTAATTTTCTATCTTGTGGAGTCTTGTCTCGTTCCGGGTCTCGTACCAATCTGGGTTTACTGAAATCATTACAATTTCAATGAAAAATAAATCAAAAGATAATAACAAATTTGGGCCCAACTTAAACAGGTCAACTCAAGTCTAACAAGGAGGAATGATTCCAGATTAGATTTTAAATAACTGATTTATGGGGAAGAAAAATGATTTATTTGACTGTGATCCACCTGATGAGCTCCACTTATACTTAAGGCTGCAGTCAAGTACTCTTCGCTGGAGCATTGATGCCTACTCATGGTATTTATGCTTCTAGCCAGTTTGTGAGTACAGTACTTTGAGAGACACTTACTTTGTTTTTTGTTGTGTTTCCAGTCCTCGTTTCCATCTTGGTCCTGGGACCAGTTCTCACCCACAATGGATTCCACCATGGAGAATCAGCTAGAAGATATGCACCACCCATGGCCTTATTAAAAAAAATATTGAAAGATTATTGAAAGACTATTCAGTACAGCAGGACAGATTCTCTCTCCCAAAAGAGACAGACTGGACAAAAATAATCTTCTGAACTTGAACAATAAATTATTGCTGCAATATTAAAATGTGTCAGTTCATGGGACGTTAGGAGACAAGAAATGTTTCCAAATGACTCAACACTTGGGTCCAAGTTTTGCAAATGGTGTCAGGAAGTTAAAATATTGTTCACTATTGACCCATTACAAGGTTGACTAGACAGTATTTTAATCAGAGTTGATGACAAACTGGAGTTGAAGTGATCAATGTCTATTCCTTTGTTAGGTCTAATGCTCCTTTTTTCATCAGACAACTTTTACTTCAATGTTTTTACTGGTTTTATTTTGTGTTAAATAAAAAAATTCAGAGGTATAATCATTCCTCTTTCTTATTTTATTTAATGACATTTAACCTGCAGGTCATCCCTGAAATTCTGACGCACACAGAATCACAAGCCCAAGTGTGAACGGTGTCACACAATAAAAACATGCACTATCTGCAGCATTGTTCTTTAAACTGGAACAACACTTTTAAAGTATTACAGAAAATATACATACAGTACGCACACTTAATGATACTGTAGGCCATTGCATTAGGTAATACATTCAGCAAGTACTTTTACTTTAATACTTTAAGTATTTTTAAAAGCAAATACTTCTTTACTTTTACTTAAGTAAAAACATTAATGTGGTACTTCTACTTACACTAGAGTACATTTTTGTCTGTTTATTTGTACTTTTACTTAAGTACAGTGTTTGAGTACTTTCTCCTCCACCACTGCTTTTAACTAGCATTTTGATACTTTCAGCAAAAAAATTGCTACTTTTAGTGTTTTGCTACTCATCAATATTTTCCTCTTTTTGCTGAAGCTTAGCAGTTTAAGCATCTGTCTTGTAGCTACTGTCAGGAGATGTGGCAGAGTGAAGAAATATGTTTATAAAAAATGTTACATACTGAACCTTTAACACAGACACTGACGAGTAAAACAGTTCATGACATGAGCTGAAGATGGACAGACAGGAGTCGTCTTCAGACATTCGGGTTTATAATAACTAGCAACTTTTATAATGTTGTACAATACACCACAGATAAGCACAGCTTGTAGCTAGCTACTGTTGGAGAGACAGCAAGCCCTTGCTGTACTGTTGACTGACCGCAACACAACACACCACGTCATGCACACAGAGATCAGCTCAAACTTTGCTCATGTAGCGATTCATTAAACTCACTTAATATTACTTGCTTACCTGTGTAGAAAGGCACCATTAATAATTACTGCTGTTTCAACGTCGCTAGTTGTCCGTGTGATCAGGTCTGAAGGTGTAAACAGAGAGAATCCCCCGCTCCGCTCCCCCTCCCTCCTGGCTCAAACCGGAAGTACTGGCGATCCGTGGCGATAAGAGACGAGTCCAGGCTCGAGGGCGGGGGAAAATGCGACCTGTACAGTCCAAAAGTTTTGTACAGATGGGACATAAACTACGGCCGCTAGCGGCCGCTAGTTATAATTAGATTCAATGGAAACGCATGGGAAAAGCCCCCAGGCGGCGCCGAGCGGGGAAACCGGAAGTACGTCACTCACAATCAGAAAACGTTTTTTGAAACAAACAAAACAATCATTACTCATAAAATATTTATCCTACACAACTAAAAACATATATGCATGCATTTCGAAATATTTTTATTTTATTATTTCACTTTTATAAAAAAATAATAATAATCTTCAAATGGTGAAGAAGAAAAGCTGCAGTTCCAAGGAGGAGCGGCGCCCCTAGCGCACTCTAGTGGCGGCCGCCTCTGGTGTGTATGTGTGTGTGTGTTCCCTACCCCCCCTCTCCCACACACACACACACACACACAAACATACACACACACACACACACACACACACACACACACACACACACAGTTATTTAGTTTGGTTTTGCATAATTGCTTTCAGCTTGGTTAGGTTTAGGTCACACCATATTTTTCACAATATTTGTGTAGGGTTTAGGGTTACATTATTTAAAAAAGTTTTGAAATAAGTGACCAAGACAATATGTTGGAGACTTACACAGAGGTACTTATCTCACTACATTTTCCTTCTGCCATGTTGAATCCTCTGCAAAATGTTTGTTCTGTGCACGTTTTAAACATGTGGGTCCATAAAAGTAGAGCTTCTGCTGACTTTGTTGTCCCATCGCAGAGTTGGTTGATTCTCAAAAAAGGAAAGTCTATAGACCTTGTTGTTGTACATTTTTATGCATTAACACAGTTAGTTTTTTCTTAATTTTAAGTCGGTTGCTCAGTGGCTACAAACACACACACACACACACACACACACACATTGGGGGGTGGAATGTTGATCACTACTGGCTATAGATGGGCATCATCGTGCATCTCAACCAATGAGAGCCTTTGTTTCATATGGCTGCTGCTGTGTAACACATACTTGAACCTTATCAGAAACTATAGGGTGCAGAGCAGGGGCGAACTGGCCATCGGGAGCACCGGAACATTTCCCGGTGGCCTGACCCCCTCATTGATCACCGAGGGACTGGACCAAACACTCGGTTTGGGTCGCGTTTGGTTATTTTAAATAATCCATGCAGCTCAGTCAGGTAGGCTATCTGCCTCACTGAAGCTCCTGCAGACTGAGCAGTCCCCCCGCCGCCTTCTTTCTTTTCTGAGGCCCTTGGTCACAGCAGAGATGACACACAACAGGTTGAGCGCCTGCTATCAGCTGAAACTGGGCTGAAATTTTCGTCATTACATACTGAATTTCACTAAATTGAAACGGGTTTCAGACCATACGCCCCTTAAGCCCCCAGTATAGCTCTGCGTATGTCCATACGTAGCTGTACGCATGTACTTTGCAGAGGTACAAGCGTATCCCCGCAGGGTATGTACGCGCAAAGCTCAAATTTTATGACCACGTACGCAAACGTGTTGTCGCACAATAAACTGCCCGGCGCCAGACTGTTTTGTATGCAACACAAATGTATTAAATTCCCCTTCTTCATCCCTGATCTGGACTTTTTTTTTTTTGCCAAAAGGTAGTGATCACTTCCTCCTCCATTGACTCCATGATGAGAAATGATGAGAAATTAACAAATATGTCACGAGCGGATTAAACTCGGGTCCAGCGTGGCTGCGGGAGGTTCTGGAGATTTCCTGGTGTGCTGGTCTGATGTGTGGGCTGCAGGACCAGCGCTCCCTGTTTTTTGTTTTTTTTTAGAACATTTTATTAACATATAAACACAGAGCACCACTGTGGCTGGAGCTGCCAGCTCTCGTCTTTTTATTTCCCCCGACCCGTCAATCAATTCAGTAGGCGTGTCAGCAAATGACCAATCAGCGACCTCAATTTGACCTCTAGGTAAAGGCTCTGCGCTGCAGCTGCTCAAATGACGTCAAGAATTTGGTGCGAAAATGCGAGAATGTACGCGAGAATGTACGCTGGGGTGTGGGGCTGAACTGTCTGCGTACAACACGCGCGTACGGACATACGCAGAGCTATACTGGAGCCTTCACCTGCATGATATCAAGTCCCACTTTCCTCCAATAACATTGTCGGGGTTTTGCATTAGGAGTGCTTTGTGGTCATAGAGATTTTATGAAAACTCATCAGAAAAAATGGGAATTACCTGAGACTGTAAATATGCATCTGTGTATAGACTGTAGACTACTGTATATACTGGGGGAGGACCCCCAGACAGTAAACAGAATATTAAATATTTTATCTCAAAAACTAAACAATGTTGGAGAAAATGTAAAAGATGATAAAAGCCATTGGCCGAGACGGGGTAAAGGCAGGGCAACTGACTTGGGACCAGAAAGTTGTGGTTGGACTCCCTGCCATACCCACATGTTGCGGTGTCTCTGAGCAAGACATCCATTCCCTAATTGCTCCTTGGGCGCTCAATAGCTGCCCACTGCTCCACCTGGGTGTATCCCAGGTGTGATGGGTTAAATGCAGAGAACCAATGTCATCATTGTATGGGAACATACAATGATGACAGCACATAGCACTTATGAGCAGCTGATTAGTAATAACTAGGAAGGAAGTACCACATGTTCGTCTGTATGAAGGTAACTGCAGGTAAATCCTCCATTTTCTTTCATAATGACATTGGCCCTCATGCACGAACCGTTCGTACGCACAGATTTGTTCTTAGACTGTGCGTACGAGTGATTTAGGATCATTTGTGGCATTCAACAATGTTTTCGTATCCTAAGATTTTTTTCAGATACGAACAAAATTTACGAGTGGTCCGGACCTGTCGTATATTTTAGGAGCGTCAGTCTGCTGTCATCCAGACGGAATTTCCCCACTAATAACTTCATATTTCGTTATTTAGAAAATATTTTGGGTTTAAAAAAATCACGCACCATAATTATTCTTGACAATAGGTTATTCTGTTTGAATTAGAATTATAATTTTAAGTTTAATTTGTCTGGTGTGTCGCGCAGGCTTCAGTGAGTCGTGCGCTCCCCTTGGTCATCAAAGCCCTCCTCATATTAACACCCAGGTACATAAAATTCCCATACACCGCCGCAGAACAAGTACGAATTAAGACTGATTTTCATGCTATTGCTGGACTGCTGTGCCAAACACCATCGGAGCAATAGATTATTATATCTGATTCGAAATATAACCTGCAGAATGTGGTTGCGTGATGACCAGGAGGAGCGCGCATGACTCATTTGTGCTGCAAAACATGTTGGCACGCGTCTTGCGCAGCATGGCATTTATTGTTTATCCATCTTGGTAATGCAGACGTTTCCTTGACCACCTCCTGTCCGTGCTGCGGCGAGACGTTTCTTTGAAGCCATTTTCAGATCAAACCATTTATTCTTGATTTCTGATACTGTACGACCCACGGGAGACACAACATATGCACTACAATATTAATATGAAGTTAACTGTAGTTTCGAGACATTTTAAAATGCTTCTGTTCAAAAACACATCCGACACTTGCGGGGGGGGGGGGGTAGCGGTGCGCTCTTCTGAATAAGTGAAACTATAATGTAACACAGTTGTTTACACTAAAATTAAAAATATTTGACCATCCGACACTTGCGGGGGGGGGGGGGGTAGCGGTGCGCCACAGCGCGACTGAGAGCAGAACTTCAATCTCCGAACGCGTGAAGTTCTTCTTTTTACTTCTTGATTTTGAATGAATGGACACTTCCTGCTGTCAAAAGGCAGGAAACGTGGCCTTATATGGTGTTTTGAGGGGTGGAAATTATGTAAACGACCTCTCCGCGAGCACGCGCAGGTTGATAGAACAGTTGGGATTCATTAAATTTACGCAACCCGTTTACACACTTTTCCTGCGGATAGAAGAGTTTGTTGAATCTGACGTGGCATGTTCGTACGAACGCTTCATACGAACAAAAGTAGGAGAAATTTAGGATAAAAATACAAACATGTTCGTGCATGAGGGCCATTGTTTTGATTACTGGTTAAATTAAAGGTTAATGCTTAAAGCTAGCTGTGCTTTGTTTTGTGTGTTTTATATGTAGATATTTATTTCCCTTTGGGATTAATAAGGTATTTTTGATTTGAATTTAATTTAATATATGGTGTAACTTCTGGTTGCGTAAGTTTAGTCTTTGTTTGCTATGATCAGTTAAAACTAAACTGATTTTGTACAAAGTGTTTAATAGGCTGTGTAATGTAAAAATTACACTTTTAAATACTGAATTTCACTGTGAGTTCTTGCCCTGTGTTGCTCTGGGGTATAAAAACATCCACTGTAGTAACGATTTGAAGTTATTTGTAGCTTCATATTATATGTTTATGTTTATGTTGATTAAATTTGTTCATTTTTTTTACAAAAGAAGCAATACAAGACAATCTCATAATGATAGTGTACAAAATGTAAAAAAATGAAAGGTAGCAGAAAGAAGAATAAATCTTATTATATCTGCTCCTTATCTCCAACAATCAGATTAAACAACAGTAGTCAAACCATGTAAACAATAATAATCTTCAACCAACTTTTTCCAACAATCAGGTTAAACAATAATATTCTTCAACCAACAGTACAAAATGACTAACTCTTTCTAATTTTCTAACTAATACTAATACAGTACAAAATGACTAACTCTTTCTAATTTTCTAACTAATACAATACACATTACGTTATTTCACATATATTTTTTTAACACATTTGTTTTGATCATTTTTTTAAATGTAAACATTGACTTGGCATTTTTAACTACATTCTCCAAGCCATTCCATAATCTAATTCCCTGGATTGAGGTAGAACGTCCCTTCAAACTGGTTCTGAATTGTGGTTTTACAAACAACTCTGTTCCCTTAAGATTATAACAACTTTGTCTTTTAACAAAGTGCATTTGGATATTTAAAGGTAATGCATTATTTTGAGCTCTATACATAACTGATAAAATATTATAGTCTACCAAATCATGGAACTTCAATAATTTTAGTTGATAAAATAATGTACTTGATGGATGACGGTAATGTTTTCTAGTGATAATTCTTACAGCTCTTTTCTGTAATACAAAAATAGGCTTTGTGATTGTTTTACACGCTTTCCCCCAAACATCAATACAATAGATTAAGTGTGGAACAATGGCCCTCATGCACGAACCGTTCGTACGCACAGATTTGTTCTTACACTGTGCGTACGAGTGATTTAGGATCATTTGTGGCATTCAACAATGTTTTCGTATCCTACGATTTTCTTCAGATACGAACAAAATTTACGAGCGGTCCGGACCTGTCGTATAATTTAGGAGCGTCAGTCTGCTGTCATCCAGACGGATCTTCTGCACGAATAACTTCATATTTCGTTATTTAGAAAATATTTTGGGTTTAAAAAAATCACGCACCATAATTATTCTTGACAATAGGTTATTCTGTTTGAATTAGAATTATAATTTTAAGTTTAATTTGTCTGGTGTGTCGCGCAGGCCGTGCGCTCCCCTTGGTCATCAAAGCCGCTCCTCATATTAACACCCAGGTACATAAAATCCCCACACCGCCGCAGAACAAGTACGAATTAAGACTGATCTTGTGCCAAACACCATCGGAGCAATTGATTATATCTGATTCGAAATATAACCTGCAGAATGTGGTTGCGCCCTGACCAGGAGGTGCGCGATGAGCAGGAGGTGCGCGCATCATTTGTGCTGCAAAACATGTTGGCACGCATCTTGCAGCGTGGCATTTATTGTCCATCCATCTCCTGACCACCTCCTGTCATGTTGGCACGCGTCTTGACCACCTCCTTGCGCAGCAAGACGCGTGCCAACATGACAGGAGGTGGTCAAGGATTGACCATCTCCTGACCACCTCCTGTCCGTGCTGCGGCGAGATGTTTGTTTGAAGCCATTTTCAGATCAAACCATTTATTCTTGATTTCTGATACTGTACGACCCACGGGAGACAAAACATATGCACTACAATATTAATATGATGTTAACTGTAGTTTCGAGACATTTTAAAATGCTTCTGTTCAAAAACACATCCGACACTTGCGGGGGGGTGGGGGGTAGCGGTGCGCCACAGCTCTTCTGAATAAGTGAAACTATAATGTAACACAGTACACTAAAATTAAAGATATTTGACCATCCGACACTTGCGGGGGGGGGTGGGGGGCAGCGGTGCGCCACAGCTCTTCTGAATAAGTGAAACTACACAGTTGTTTACACTAACATTAAAAATATTTGACCATCCGACACCTGCGGGGGGTGGGGTGGGGGGTAGCCACAGCGCGACTGAGAGCAGATCTCCGAACGCGTGAAGTTCCTCCTTTTACTTCTTGAGTTTGAATGAATGGACACTTCCTGCTGTCTGACATCAGGAAGCTGTGGCCTTATATGGTGTTTTGAGGGGTGGGAATTATGTAAATAACCTTCACGCGTGCACGCGCAGCTGTTTAGGACAGGTGGGATTCATTAAATATACGCACTGCATTTACACACGTTTCCTCATGATAGAAGACTTTGTTGAATCTGACGTGGCATGTTCGTACGAACGCTTCGTACGAACAAAAGTAGGAGAAATTTAGGATAAAAATACGAACATTTTCGTGCATGAGGGCCAATGATTGTGTTATACAACAAATACAGAGCTTTATCATTCAATAGGTCTCTGACTTTGTACAGTACTGCAATCGATTTAGCTATTTTTATTCTTACAGAATTTATGTGTTGTTTCCATGTCAGTTTGTCATCAATGATAACACCCAAAAACTTCACCTCATTCACTCTACAAATCTCAACATCCTCAATTTTGAGTGGAACATCAACAGTTTTCTTTTTATTACCGAATATCATGTAATTAGTTTTCTCTAGATTTAATGATAATTTATTTATTTTAAACCAAGTTTGTATCTTGACAAATTCTGTCTTTATCAATTCTAACATTTGTTCTATATCTTCACCTGAACAGAAAAAAGTGGTATCATCAGCGAAAAGTACACATTTAAGGAGTCCTGACACATTTACCAAGTCATTCACATATAAAATAAAAAGCTTTGGTCCAAGTACAGAGCCTTGGGGAACTCCACATGTGATATTACAGAGGTCAGATCTTACATCATTTATTTGTACAAATTGTTTCCTATTTTTTAAGTAGCTAGATACCCACTGTAATGCTGGTCCTCTAATACCATATTTGTTCAGTTTTTCAAGGAGAATGGTGTGATCAATAGTATCGAATGCTTTTTTTAAATCAACAAAGATACTGATACAATGTTGTTTTTGATCGACAGCAGTAGTTATTTGTTCCATTAATTCCATGAGAGCCATTGATGTAGAGTTTTTTGATCTAAACCCATACTGACTGTTGCTTAGAATATTTTGTTTATCTATAAATTGGTCTAGTCTGTTCACAAATAGTTTTTCAAGAATTTTTGAAAACTGTGGTAACAAGGATATAGGTCTATAATTGTTGAACACACATTTATCACCATTTTTAAAAAGAGGAACGACCTTAGCTACTTTCATATTATCTGGAAATATTCCTGTTGAAAATGATAAATTACATATACAGGGAACCCCCGTGTTACGAACGAGATCGGGACCTGAGAACGGTTCGCAGCTCGATCCGTTCGTAGGTAGGGGGTGAAAATTATATTTAAAAAAAAAAATTATTCATTCATTCATTCATTCAACCTTTATTTATCATGCTAACGGAGCGTGCGCACACATTTAAGCATGTAAAGTAGTGTACTGTAATGTTAAACATTGCTATTCACATTTACAGAATAAATAAAAATATATTTTCTTACTTTGAGATGGTCAAAGCCGACATCTTAGGTTGCCATGCGTTGATTGTTGTCGGGCCGAGCAGCGCGCCACCGCAGCTGCTCCAGGCCTGTGTTAGCTAGCTGGCTAGCTTCTGCTAGCCAAGCCATGAGCTAGTGTTGGAGCGGCGGCGCGATCAATCTGCAGCTTCTGCTGCTCCAGCCGCTGCTCCAGCCTGAGACGTCCACAGAGCTATTCCAGCTAGTAATTAATCCACATGATGCGATCCTGGTCACCAGTGTTCAAAAGGCCGGCTCCCGTGTTAGCTCCAGTGTTAGCTCTGGAGCTAGCCAGGCCGGAGGTGTAGCCAGGCCGGCTGGAGGTGTTCGCACGGCGGCCTGGCACGATCGGCGATAAATCCGCTCCTGCCTGAGACATCCACAAAGTTCACAGAGACGTTTCCAGCTAGTAATTAATCCATATGAAGCCATCCTGGTCACCAGTCTTCGTCCAGCTCTCGGCAGCTAACCTAAGATGGCGTCCGCCGGTGTTCTACATTAATTTGTGACCGGAGACCCCAGTGACTGAACCTTAAATAGCGTCCGGTGTTCTACATTAATTTGTGACCGTGTAAACTGAAGACCTACTTCCTGTTTCCCAAAATTGCTCAAAAATTGCTCAAAAATGATCAGAAATGATCTTTTTTATCATAATTATTATTTATAAAGCCTTTAAAACAACCAGAGCTGCAACAAAGTGATGTACACATGAAATTAAGAACATTTAAACACAAAAAAAAAAAAAAAAAAAATTTTTTTTTTTTTTTTTTTAATTCATATTTTTATTAAATATGATATGTTCGTAAGTCCCGTGGTTCGCAGGTCGATGGGGTCGTAGGTCGGGGGTTACCTGTATATGTAAACGGCTCAATAACATGGCTCATTATGTCCTTTACAAACATCATATCCATGTCCACCCAGTCTTTCGATCTCTTGTCTGTAAGATGTTTTACTACATTCATTATTTCCTCTTTGTTAGTTCCATTTATTATAATATTTTTTTTGCATGTCTTCTTTGCCTTAATTATAATAAGACAGGCTGATAAGGCCGATATTTCTCAAGAAATGCCTCAGATAACACTGTGAGCTTCACTACTTCCACCATTACAGCCATCTTGTTTGTTTGTTTGTTTGTTTGTCCGAGGTTGGCTCACCCTGGGTTATGCTTCCTCGTGGGCAGAGTGCTCCAGCATCAACGTGTGGCATGGAGGCTGCACAGTTGCAGAGAGGAAAGCTCTACAGAGTGGTGAAGGCTGCACAGAAGTCTGTTGGAGTCAGTCTCCCCACCATCACAGACATTTACACCTCCAGATGCAGGAAAAGAGCCACCTGCATCATGAAAGACCTCACTCACCCAGCACACTCACTCTTTGCACCACTCCCCTCGGGACGGAGGTTGAGGAGCATCAAATGTAGAACCACTAGACTGAGGAACAGCTTCTACCCTGAGGCTGTCAGACTCATGAATAAATAAATAATAAGAATAAACACTGCAAAATATCACATCATGTTGATACTGATCTGTTTCTTGTTGCTGCGTTCATCTGTGACCATCTGCTCATAATGACTCATGTTCGTGCTGCTGTTTATAATGATGTTTTTCTACTACATTAGGGCTTAGTGTATTACTAGCTGATGTCTCTCTTAGTTAATCCTAGATGTTATTATTGTTTTTCTCTTGCATTTGTTGTTGGATGTAACTGGGACCCTGTGTACATAATCTCGTTTTCAACACATGTACTACATGCGGTGCAAATGACAATAAATTCTCTCTGACTCTGACTCTGACTCTGACTCTGATCTTACTGTTCATGCAAGATATTTGGTAATGCTCTTATAGAAAAAAGAAATCCTTAGAGGTTTAAGTAAGTGCTGTTGTTCATACTGTGTTAATTCCACATGTTTGTCTCTTGACCCTACAACTGGCTAGGATTTGTAAGAGAAGTGGAGCGTGCTTTATTCGCACAAGGAGAGCTGTTGGTCAGGCGACTTCTTGATGTGCCAGCAACTCTAAAATAGGTATTGAGTCAAGTGTTTACTTATGTTAGTAAAACTAGATGTTAAACAGCCCGTTAAAATACACCAGAAAGCTGGAAATGGCATCAACTTTATTAAAACATTTCTGGGGGAGAACTCCCAGACCCCACCACCAGTTTCCCCCATCCCCCACATTATAAATGCTTCTGATGCCAATGGCCACTGCATTGCCATCCAAGTACACATTTGGTGTCATATGGCGTTCAAAGTGCACTCAACTTAACTCAGTCTTGGTGGGTTGCGTTAATCGGATGGTGGTGTCCTGGGATGGTATCAAATTCCCATACAGGATTATTATCCCAGTCTGCCCCTGGTGCAGAGTGGCCAGAAGGGCTGCAGCTTCGGTGGTTGAGGATGGAAAAATTCAGTTATGGTAGGAATTCGGAGAGGCCGTGGAGACAGACTTTTGGTTGGCCTCAAGGAGGTTTGAGCAAACCATTTGTCGACTCAGAAAGCGGACTCTGCTTTATACTGATGAGTTGTTTCTGTGGGCGGCATAGTGTCAGAGTCAGAGAGTCAGAGATTCTTTATTGTTATTCGCACCACATGTGGTACATGTGATGAAATGAGATTATGTACACAGTTGTACATAGTGGCACAGTTGGTAGAGTTTCCACCTGTGAATATGTCACTGGATCAAATCCCAGCTGGGGCTTTTATGGGTGGAGCTTGTGTTGGATAATTTAATTATCCTATCAACAACTCATTAAATAATTAAGCCACACGAGGAAACCAGAAGATATTTATCAACCCAGGTTTAATCTTGCAAGATGGAGCAGCAGTTGAAAAACAAGCATCAAGATGTTGCATGGTGCTTTGTCTCACAAGGTCTGCTCACAGGCAGTAAAAATAAGTTTTTTATAATCCATCATCAGACAGAAGCCAGGTCAAGACAACCCCTGCTTCACAGCTCACATCTCTTGGAGGTGTCAGTTATCAGAAGTCAAAAGGAGAATCAGTTTGACTCGTCTCTGAGTAGACAGAAAGACCCCTCACTGCACATACATAGTTCTATATCAATTTGACATTAGTAAGTGAAACATCCATGACCTTTACATTAGGGATGGGGCAGATCCGATCCAGTATCGGTATCGGTATCCGATACCAGCATAATTTAAGTATCGGATATCGGATCCAACCTGCCGATATTTCCGATCCAGCTTCAAAGAGCACTTGTGTTCCATCATATTCTGTGACTGCCGTCTTAACATTATGTGAGTTAAAACCAATGAAGACACTCACAACAGGAAACTCACAAACTTTAACAGTATAGTCTTTATAGTATAGAAAACATTCCAAAATACACATAACTTTATAGTCTCAGTACAAATATTTCATTATACAGATTCACATACCTGAACAGTATCGGATCGGAAAAGTATCGGTATCGGTCGATACCCAGTTCTTAAGTATCGGTATCGGATCGGAAGTGAGAAATGTGGATCGGTGCATCCCTACTTTACATCCCCCATCAGTTCACATGTTCTCTCTACTGTACATGTTTGGGTTTTTACATTCGATATTTATTTATACAGGTTAGTCTTATTCAGTTACGAGGACTCATTTACAAGAGAGACCTGTTTTAAACAAAGAGCACAGATGAGGTACAGACAAAAATAGACAATCAAATAAAATTAAAAGTAAATACAAGAAATTATATACAAACAAAACAAAAACAGCTACATTCTAAAGCAATGTAAAATGCTAAAAACAGGAACACATCTGCGTTGGTTTTTGCCATGAACGTGGCACTTTTCAGGTACTCCGGTTTCTGCCTACAGAGCAAACAAACATGCATGATAGGCTAAATTGTCTGATTTGTCTATTTTTATGTGTCCCTGCAAAGGACTTGTGACCTGTCCAGGGTGTACCCCGCCTCTCGCACAGTGACTGCTGGGTATGGGGACCAGTTAAATGTCAGTTTAGTTAAATTTTTAACAAACAAAATTGTAGCTAACTTGCTTCATTGGAAGTGTAATGGTACCTGTAATGCAGATGTTAGATGTGGTGCAGCCAGAGAACACATTTGTCAAAGACAAACTTCCCTTTCATCTAGAAGACGGTGCACATGTTGATTTTCTTTACATGTTGCCAACTACCACAAGAAACGGTGTAGGAAAAGGTACTTTCTAAAGCCCTCTACACTAAAGCAAAGCTTGTTGGTTGGTTTGGATGATCTGAGCTTGAAAACTTGCCTGATAGTTTCAGAACTTTTTATATTATATTGTTCTATTATATTGTTTCATATTCAGGTCTCTCTTGTAAATAAGTCCTTGTGGTTCAATGGGACTAACCTTTTTAAATAAAGGTTGAATGAATGAATGAATATCACACATTCAGGTTTCTGGTGATCTTTGGCAGCACTAAAGAGTGGAAGAGTATGGAAAGCCAAATGGGTCACACTTTATGAACTTGTTCATCGTGTAGCAGTAGAGAATGATGCCTGATCAGGCTGATGGGTTCCAGGTGCGAATGTCTGGTTGTTAGAGTGGGCGTGGTATAAGAGCAGCTGCTCTGCATGCGGGCAGACAGGGTCGTCTTCACACTTCGCCGTGTGGCTGGTGTCGTGGGTTCTGACCGTCATGGTGTCCCACGGGTTTTGGCCGTAAAGGCAACCAGTCATTGAGTGTGGTACGGGCTGTTTGGCTGCTGGACGGTAGAGCGCTGCGGTGCTGGGCTTCTTCCCTCCCTCCGGCTACGAGGATGTGTGTGTACGTGTGTGTACGTGTGTGTGTGTGTATATGGTTGTGAGGACCAGCAGGTCTCCCCACATCGGGATCACTGCTGCTCTGTTTCCGGAGACTGCTGCTTTATGAACAGGACTGTGGTGTCGTCAGCTGTGTTCCCCTTGCAGTGGCACGTAGAGTGTGACGTCAGTGCGGCCACTTGCCCTTTCTACGGCATGTCGAGAGTGCCAGAACCAGTGAAGGGTGAACTGTATAGTTGTGCAAAGCTGTATTTATTGAAGTAACCTGTATGTATTTATTGAAGTAATTTAGTGTCGTTTAAAGGGTTTTTGGGTCTGTTATTTAGTTGGGATAAAATGAATGAAATAATTAAAAAAAGAATGTTGAACATGATGTAAATAAAGAATGTTTTAAGGTAACTGTAAATAAATTATCATTGTTATTTTTGAACAGTTGTCCCGGATGTTTTAATCAGTGCAAAGCGAACCTGCGTGGCCTTGAAGTAATAAGGTACTCTCTGGGTGAAATTCCCAGGGTGGCGTTGTTAAACTTAATTTATTCATGCTCTCAGTGCATGAGTAATGCCACATTTTGGCGTTGCTGGAAGGATGTTTGCATTTGCTTTTTATGAACATCTGGGACCAGTAGTTGTTTGAAATTTACAGTATTGGTGTTTTGTGTGTTTTGTTTTTTTCTTTGGATTATGTGTTTTGTGTTTTGTGTGCAGATTGGCCGGTCCGGAAGCAGAGCAGTGGTGGTTTCAGCAAATCTTTAAAGTGGTGGGTGGATGAAACTGGTCGTTATGGCAGAAATTCAGGAACTTAAAAAGAGTTGACCATGAACAGTTAAGACTGGGGCAGGCCGGCTTAGATGCAACAGTCTACTTCTTCAGTATTGCCTTATGCCCTCCTATGTCCAGTCTCCCTGAAGCAGCGAGATTGATTTTGTGCCTAGAGATAGGAAGTGTCCATCTTTAGGGGTAGGATGGGTATAAGGTTGAATGAAGTGGTGGATGAGAGCATGTGAGGTGGCTGCCCAAGCATTTCTTTGGATTGGTCACTTGGGGGGAGAGAGTCTTCAGGAGCTCCCTCTTATAATGTCCGGATTTTAGGATAGCTTCTTAAATTGGTGGAGTCATGACATGATGGCTGCCACGTGTTCGACTGGGACTGTTAAAGACCAGTTGGTGGAAGTGTTGGATAGCTTCCGGTAATGAGGTTTGTGTAGTCATGAGATGATGGCTGCCACGTGTTCTGAGGGGCACTGAGGTGCTACCGCTTTGGTTGGACCTGTGGATGCTTGGTCCTGGTAATATTGAAGTTTGTGGAGTCATGAAATGATGGCTGCCACGTGTTCGACTGGGACTGTAAAAGACCAGTTGTGGAAGTGTTGGATAGCTTCCGGTAATAACTTTTGTGGAGTCATGACATGATGGCTGCCACGTGTTTTTGAGGAGCACTGAGGTGCTACCGCTTTGGTTGGACCTGTGGATGCTTGGTCCTAGTAATTAAAGTTTGTGGAGTCATGAAATGGTGGCTGCCACGTGTTGGTTTCCCTTCAGGGGTTTTTGAGATTTTAGCTCTGGTCTTAGGAGCTGATGGGATCAGTTTTAATGGATTATCGTCGGGTCGCCGATACAAAAGGTGGAGGTAGAATGTAGCAGTAGAGAATGATGCCTGATCAGGCTGATGGGTTCCAGGTGCGAATGTCTGGTTGTTAGAGTGGGCGTGGTATAAGAGCAGCTGCTCTGCATGCGGGCAGACAGGGTCGTCTTCACACTTCGCCGTGTGGCTGGTGTCGTGGGTTCTGACCGTCATGGTGTCCCACGGGTTTTGGCCGTAAAGGCAACCAGTCATTGAGTGTGGTACGGGCTGTTTGGCTGCTGGACGGTAGAGCGCTGCGGTGCTGGGCTTCTTCCCTCCCTCCGGCTACGAGGATGTGTGTGTACGTGTGTGTACGTGTGTGTGTGTGTATATGGTTGTGAGGACCAGCAGGTCTCCCCACATCGGGATCACTGCTGCTCTGTTTCCGGAGACTGCTGCTTTATGAACAGGACTGTGGTGTCGTCAGCTGTGTTCCCCTTGCAGTGGCACGTAGAGTGTGACGTCAGTGCGGCCACTTGCCCTTTCTACGGCATGTCGAGAGTGCCAGAACCAGTGAAGGGTGAACTGTATAGTTGTGCAAAGCTGTATTTATTGAAGTAACCTGTATGTATTTATTGAAGTAATTTAGTGTCGTTTAAAGGGTTTTTGGGTCTGTTATTTAGTTGGGATAAAATGAATGAAATAATTAAAAAAAGAATGTTGAACATAATGTAAATTAAGAATGTTTTAAGGTAACTGTAAATAAATTATCATTGTTATTTTTGAACAGTTGTCCCGGATGTTTTAATCAGTGCAAAGCGAACCTGCGTGGCCTTGAAGTAATAAGGTACTCTCTGGGTGAAATTCCCAGGGTGGCGTTGTTAAACTTAATTTATTCATGCTCTCAGTGCATGAGTAATGCCACAATCGTATAAACATTATAGATATACACCACCTGTATGTGCAGCCCAATAGCACTCACTAGTTGACATTACTGTAGTTTTGTTGGGATGTACAGTTTGTGTTGACATTTGGTAAGCATAAAAATGTATAAAAATAACTCAGTTTTGGAGCTTATTACACTTTTACTTTGACACATGAGTGTTGGACATTATTTACAGTTCAGATTGAATGTAGAAGATGTTTTTTTAATTGTTTAATTTATACTTAAGTTGCTAGCTGAAAAAAATCCAACCTTGCTTTACATGACTTGCTAACCTATCCCCACTAGCAAGGGTGGTTTGTTTTTCTGTCTGTGCATGTAGTAGATTTATTATCTGTTTAAAATAAGTGGAAAAGTTGGCAAATAGTGAACAAAGAAATACCAGTCTAACGAAAGGAGCAAACTTTGTTCCTTCTCAAGGATTCTTCAGTGTCACCCAACTTGAAAAAACTATTAATTATTCATTTTAAGAAGAAAACAAAAAAAAAACGGCATACGGTAAGTTGATTCACTGTGCTGAACTTTCAGAGTAATCTAATCAGTAACCGTGGCAGACACAGACATTCATAGACCTTTACAGATATTCCAGACAAACCCAACAACACCTTAAACAACCATTCAAATATCATCGCCTGCGGTGAGGGCGAGGCCTCAGGTTACACACTGGTTTTGATAGACACTGTTGTAATCTGTTATTACTGTACATGACAGTAATAATGTGTCTCACACATGATTAGAACAAATTGTACATAGGTGTGTCTGCTGCTGCTGTCAGGGATTTCTACTTAAAATGGTGATTGTTCGGAGTGACAAGAGAAGGTTTAAGGATAACACTACAGTATTGCTGTTTTTGTTTGTTTAAATTCATGTGCCGAGTGGATGTTGAGGGAAACCCCTATCTATAAAATAGTCTATTTCTGTGCAGAAACGGGGGAAACTCTTCAATGAAACAAAATTTCAGAAAATTTCAGAATCAAATTTAAAATATTATGTCTAACATGAAACTTAGCTCCATCTTATATTACAGAACTGATTGTTCCATATTTTCCTAACAGAGCACTTCACTCTCTGACTGTAGGTTTACTTGTGGTTCCTAGAGTTTCCACCAGCAGAATGGGAGGAAGATCTTTCAGTTCTCAGGCTCCTCTCTTGTGGGACCAACTTCCAGTTTTTGTCCATGAGGCTGACACACTGTCCAGTTTGAAGACTGGGCTGAATAATTTCCTTTCCTTGATAAATTCTATAGTTAGGATGGTTTGGGTTTCCTGGCCTATCCCTTATCCTATGCTGGCTGTGATTACCGTACCCACCACTGCACCCTGTATTCACTGGTTAACTGGACATCATTAACCTCACGCAGACTCTTCCACTGGTACATTTTCATCTTTAAATCATTTCTTGGTTTGCTGCCCTCATACATCTCCTCCTACATGTCTTTACGTGAGTGCAGCTACAGTGTGCGCTCTCAGGACATGATTACCTGCAGTGTTCCGTCAGTGAGGACTGAACTTGGAAAAAGGGCCTTCTCCTACTCTGCTCCTGCTTCATGGAATATCTTACAAAAAGATCTGAAGCTCTCGGCCCTGACCTCTCTAAATGGTTTTAAGAATCTTTTGGAATCCTGGCAAAAACCATTGCAGATATGTTCTTGTTTTTGATTTTGTTACATCTACCTTGTGGTGTTTTGCTAGTTTTGATACTTTGCATTTCACTTTCTATTTCTCTCCTATGTTTTTTTCTTCTTCTGTTGTTTGTTGTTTAAGGAAATTCTACCATTGCTGTTCATCATTCTTTAGTTTGTAGCAGGTCGCTTTTGTAAATGAGCCCTCGAGGCTCAATGAGATTTACCTGACTAAATAAAGGTTGAATGAATGAATGAAAAAGTCATTTGAGCCTGGTTCTACTGGAGGTTATTTCCTGTTAAAAGGGAGTTTTTCTTTCCTACTGTCTCCTTTGTGCTTGCTCAGGACGGGAGACTGTGATGAAATGAAGACTCAGCGCAAACTCCTGGCTACGCTAACTTCCTTAGATAAATAATGTTACTAATTGTATTTTTATGTATATGAATGTTTCTGTTCAGTGCCCAGAGACAAATTATGTTGTGACTTGGCACTATATAAATAAACTGAATTGAATCGAGGCAGCTATGCTGTCAGGGGCTTCATGCCCTTAGTAGGGTCACCCAAGGCAGACAGGTCCTAGGTGAGGGACCAGACAAAGTGCAGCCCAAAAACCCCTATGATGAGTGAAATAAATGGACTAAGTTTTCCCTCGCCCGGACGCGGGTCACCGGGGCCCCACTCTGGAGCCAGGCCCGGAGGTGGGGCACGCTGGCGAGCGCCTGGTGGCCGGGCTTTTACCCATGGAGCCCGGCCGGGCACAGCCCGAAGAGGAGACGTGGGTCCCCCTTCCCATGGGCTCACCACCTGTGGGAGGGGCCAAAGGGGTCGGGTGCAATGTGGGATGGGTGGTGGCCGAGGGCGGGGACCCTGGCGGTCTGATCCTCGGCTACAGAAGCTGGCCATTGGGACATGGAATGTCACCTCTCTGGTGGGGAAGGAGCCTGAGCTAGTGTGTGAGGTTGAGAGGTTCCGGCTAGAAATAGTCGGACTCACCTCAACGCATGGCTCTGGCTCTGGAACCAGTTTCCTTGAGAGGGGTTGGACACTCTTCCACTCTGGAGTTGCCCCTGGTGAGAGGCGCCGAGCAGGAGTGGGCATACTTGTTGCCCCCCATCTTGGTGCCTGTACGTTGGGGTTCACCCCGGTGAACGAGAGGGTAGCCTCCCTTCGCCTACGTGTGGGGGGACGGGCTCTGACTGTTGTTTGTGCCTATGCGCCAAATGGCAGCTCAGATTACCCACCCTTTTTGGAGTCCTTGGAGGGGGTATTGGAGAGTGCGCCTCCTGGGGACTCCCTTGTTCTACTGGGGGACTTCAACACTCACGTGGGCAATGACAGTGAGAACTGGAGGGATGTGGTTGGGAGGAACGGCCCCCCTGATCTGAACCCGAGTGGTGTTCTGTTATTGGACTTCTGTGCTCATCATGGATTGTCCATAATGAACACCATGTTCAAGCATAAGGATGTCCATATGTGCTCTTGGCACCAGGACACCCTAGGTTGCAGTTCGATGATCGACTTTGTTGTCGTCTCATCTGATCTGCGGCCGCATGTTTTGGGCACTCGGGTGAAGAGAGCGGCAGAGCTGTCAACTGACCACGACCTGGTGGCAGTGGCGGCCGCCACTAGAGGGCGCTAGGGGCGCCGCTCCTCCTTGGAACTGCAGCTTTTCTTCTTCACCATTTGAATATATATTTTTTTTTTTATAAAAGTGAAATAATAAAATAAAAATATTTCGAAATGCATGCATATATGTTTTTAGTTGTGTAGGATAAATATTTTATGAGTAATGATTGTTTTGTTTGTTTCAAAAAACGTTTTCTGATTGTGAGTGACGTACTTCCGGTTTCCCCGCTCGGCGCCGCCTGGGGGCTTTTCCCATGCTTTTCCATTGAATCTAATTATAACTATCCGCCGCTAGCGGCCGTAGTTTATGTCCCATCAGTACAAAACTTTTGGACTGTACAGGTCGCATTTTCCCCCGCCCTCGAGCCTGGACTGTCTCTTATGCCACGGATCGACAGCACTTCCGGTTCGAGCCAAGGAGGGGGGGAGCGGGGGATTCCCTCTGTTTACAGTCAGACCTGATCATCACACGGACAACTAGCGAGTAGCGACGTTGAAACAGCTGTAATTATTAATGGTGCCTTTCTACACAGGTAAGCAAGTAATAATTAGTGAGTTTAATAAATCGCTGAGCACACATGAGCAAAGTTTGAGCTGTTTTCATCTGTGTTCGGGACATGGTGGTGTGTGTGGGACGGTGGTTGTTGCAGTCAGTCACAGTAGCTAGTAGCTCTGCTCATGGTTGTGGTGTACTGTCTGCAACATTATAAAAGTTGCTACTTGCTAGTTATAAACCCGAATGTGTGAAGACGACTCCTGTATGTTCATCTTCAGCACATGAACTGTTTACTCCTCAGAGTGTCTGTCTGTGTTAGTTAACTTTTGTCTCGTTTCGTTTAGCAGCAGTTGCAAATTTTCTGATGAATAAATCTGAATGAATAAATAAACTTTAGTTTTAGTTTAGTTTAGTTAAACTTTAGTTTCATTATAAGTTGTGCTGTTGTTTCAAAGACACTAAACTTAAATAAATCAAGTAGCAGAAAGATTTAAGCATTAAATAGTTTGAATTTTTCATGTTATGAAACAGTGATTATATAATTATTTGAAAGGTTATTATTTTTATTCTGGAAAGGTTGAGCTCCATTCTCCCTGATGACCAGAAGAGCAAGCTCATTTCACAAGCATATGATGGTGCGAGTGTCATGAGAGGAGCCACAGGTGGTGTACAGAAGAAGATCCAAGATGTCTATGTAAATGCACACTATATATATATCACTGCTATGCTCACCAGCTTAATCTTATCATGCAGCAGGTGACTTCCCATATCTCAAAAGTGAATATTTTCTTCTCAGACCTGGCTGGATTCTCCGGCTTTTTTTCAAGATCGCCAAAGAGAACCAGTATTCTCGATGAAGTGGTGGCCCACAGAGTTCCAAGAGCAAGCACAGTGAGGTGGAACTTCCACAGCCGAGCTGTGAACACTGTTTTTGAACACAAAGAAAAACTGCTCCAGTGTTTTGAAACCATCAGGGACTCAGGACAGTTTGATCCTACCACTGTTAGAGAAGCTGGAGGCTTTGTGAGGCTGCTGGAGGATGATAGCTTCAGCTTTTTCCTGAAACTGTTCCATCTGGTCATGCCTCATGTGGACATTCTCTACAACCAACTCCAGAAGCGGACCATCGACTCAGTCTTTGTTCAGAGAATCATGCAGCAGTTCACAGACCACATTCAAAAAATCAGGTACCGGTAAATTGAAATTAATGTGTATGTTGTGCTGTTTAATATTACTGATACAGTATTTTGTTAATGTCTTATGATTGAACTACTTCACATTTCTTGTTATTTTACCTGGTGACTAAAATATGAACACTGTTCTCTTATGGTCCTGCAGAGACTCACTCCCTACTATTTGTGGCGAACACAGTGGCAGTGTATCCCAGATGGCTAAGAAACGCCGCACACTGGGCCCTGGTGAACGTCAGAGGATAGCTACAGAGGATAGCTACAGAGGTGAGCAGCTACAGAGGTGAGCAGCTAAATGCATGTCTTTTACCGTACAATGTTTTTCATCATATTAGTTCTGTATTTTGAAAAAGTGAGGAGCACTACATCTTTCTAATTACAATGTCAATTTGAATTGTTGCTATTAAATGTACACATATACTCATAAATTGTTAGATGTTAAATAATTAGAAAGCTGACTAGCCATTTCCCTATCCTCTTGAATACCAGGAAAAATAAATATTGTCCATGCCCAATATTTTATTATTCATATGGAAGAGAAAGGTGCCAAAACCCACCCTTTCATATTTAGCATAATTGAAAAGCACAAAATCAGTCAGAGAATCTTTATTGCCATTTGCACCACATGTGGTACATGTGATGAAACAAGATTATGTACACAGGGTCCCAGTTACATCCACCAATAAAATGTAAGAGAAAAACAGTAATAACATCTAAGTAGCTTAAATTACAACCTTGAACTACTTATTCATTTAAATACATCCTGTTGCACCATTGAAATTCTACCATGTTGTTTTTTACTATGTTTGTAGGACCTTGTATTACTTTTTCATTTGTAGGTACTTTATTTTTGTACCTTTATTGCATGCTTTAGTATTATTTTTTTTGTTTGTTCTTTGTTGTTTTAGTGAGTTAAATTGTTGGTTCTCAATCTGAGCATTTCATTGTACTGTTGGCCTAGTTTTAATCTGCATTTGATAAATAAACACCAGAAAAACTTGAAACGTTATTTTTTCATTTTTGAGAAAATAGCCCCCCCTGGTGGTTAACTGAGGAACCGCCACTGCCTGGTGGTGAGTTGGCTCTGATGGTGTGGGAGGATGCCGATCAGACCTGGCAGACCCAAACATATTGTGAGGGTCTGCTGGGAACATCTGGCAGAGTCTCCCCTAAGACGGAGCTTTTACTCCCACCTCCGGGAGAGCTTTGAACACGTTCCAAGGGAGGCGGGGGACATTGTGTCCTAGTGGGCCATAATCCGCGCCTCTAATGTCGAGGCGGCTTATCGGAGCTATGGCTACAAGGTTTTTGGTACCTGTCATGGCGGCAACCCTTGAACCCGGTGGTGGACACCGGCGGTGAGGGATGCTGTCAGGCTGAAGAAGGAGTCATATTGGACCTTTTTGGCCTGTGGGACCCCGGAAGCAGCTGATGGGTACCGGTAGTCCAAATGGCATGCAGCTCGGGTGGTTGCTGAGGCAAAAACTCGGGTGTGGGAGGACTTCAGAGAGGCCATGGAGAATGACTTCCATACGGCTTCGAGGCGATTCTGGTCCACCATCCGGGTCTCAGGGGAGAAAGCGGTACGCAACCAACACCATTTATAGTGGAGGTGGCATGCTACTGACCTCAACTTGGGATGTTGTGAGTCGGTGGGTAGAGTACTTTGAAGACCTCCTCAATCCTACTGGCACGTCTTCCACTGAGGAAGTCCCTCGGGGGGTTCTGTGGGAGGTACTCCGGGAGTATGGGGTACCAGGCCCTTTGATATGGGCTGTTAGGTCCTTGTACGACCGGAGTCAGAGCTTGGTCCACATTGCCGGCAGTAAGTCAGGCTCGTTTCCAGTGAGAGTTAGATTCCGCCAAGGCTGCCCTTTGTCACAGATTCTGTTCATAACTTTATGGACAGAATTTCTAGGCGCAGACAAGGTGTCGAGGGGATCCGTTTTGGTGGCCTTAGAATCACTTCTCTGTTTTTTGCAGATGATATGGTCCTATTGGCTTCATCAGGTCGTGATCTACAGCTTTTGCTGGAGCGGTTTGCAGCCGAGTGTGATGCGGCCGGGATGAGGATCAGTTCCTCCAAATCCGAGGCCATGGTCTTGAGCCAGAAAAGGGTAGAGTGCCCTCTCCAGGTTGGGGGGGAGGTCCTGCCTCAAGTGGAGGTGTTTAAGTATCTTGGGTTCTTGTTAACGAATGAGAGAACACTGGAGCGTGAGATCGATAGGCGGATAGGTGCAGCGTCCGCAGTGAAGCAGGCGCTGTACCGGTCTGTCGTGGTGAAGAGAGAGCTGAGTCGAAAGGCAAAGCTCTCAATTTACCGATCGATCTACGTTCCCACCCTCATCTATGGTCATGAGCTTTGGGTTGTGACCGAAAGAACGAGATCTCGGATACAAGCGGCTGAAATGAGTTTTCTCCGCAGGGTGTCTGGACTCTCCCTTAGAGATAGGGTGAGAAGCTCAGTCATCCGGGAGGGACTCGGAGTAGAGCCGCTGCTTCTCCACATCGAGAGGAGCCAGTTGAGGTGGCTCGGGCATCTGGTTAGGATGCCTCCTGGACGCCTCCCTGGTGAGGTGTTCCGGGCATGTCCCACCGGGAGGAGGCCCAGAGGAAGACCCAGGACACGCTGGAGGGACTATGTTTCTCGGCTGGCCTGGGAACGCCTTGGGATTCCCCCGGAGGAGCTGCTCCAAGTGGCTGGGGAGAGGGAAGTCTGGGCCTCCCTACTTAGGCTGCTATCCCCGCAACCCGACTCTGGATAAGCGGAAGACAATGGATGGATGGATGGATGGATGAATCGAGGCATACAAGAAACCTCTACTTGAAGCTTACCTTGGTGAAAATTACTCCGTTCTGACTTAATTTACTGCCACTGTCAGTTTTGCACTTCTTTTGTGGCTGTTATCGGGAAATTTACACTTTAATAAATATTTCCCATCTGTTGTAAAGCATCATAGCGCACAATTGCTTAAATACACACATGTCCTCGTTTTTTAGCAGCACTCTATATTTGTGTTAACATGACTCAATTCACTTGAAGGTAAAAGGACAGTGCTGTAATTCTATGGTGCAAGATGAAAAACCTGCCCGGCAATCACTTGTGATTTTATAAGCTCTGCAAAACACCCCCACACCCACACACACATAGAGCTATGTGTATCCTGCCACCCCCACACATACCTACACACACCTCCTTCAAAACTGACTGTTCGCCTGCCAAAGCGACACCTACTTTCATGAACACCACATGGTCCTGTGTGGTATGTAGTTCTAAGGTGGTGCATTATAATTACATTGCTTTTGTCACTGTGTGATCCTCCAGCAGATGTTCAGAGAGCAAGTGTCCAGTAAAGGTGCAGCACTGTTTATCACAATCTGCTGTGAGTCCTGTAATATCAGACGTAGATTGAAGACTTTAATACTGCTCCTCCACAGCAAAGAAAAACGGCAGTAAAAATGAAAGCCAACCCATCAAAGCACAATATGTCCAGGTGACAGCTTTGCAGAACACTCCCCCACTTCCTCTCTTCTCCCCCATACTCTTGCTTCTATCTGCTCCTCATTTCTTTTCCTCCTTCATCACCCTCACAAGTCCCACCTTCCCCAGTGTTTCCCTCCCATTGGACTACCACCAACATGCTGGAAGTGCACATTCTTCTTGACCAGCTAGTTAACCATGACATTTTTCTTTAGATGGCAGTTGGCAATATCAAAGACAGAAGACTTTCCAAATTCACATATTTGATCCATAAATGCAAACGCAGAGCCAACTTGAGTTTAATTTGCTAGAGGACCTTGAAACGTTTGGTGCCAAAAATATAAAGACAGACAATACTGAAAACGCTTAACCTCTGCTTTTGATGTGACCAAGGCCCATCTCCCCAACTTGTTCAAAATTAAAGTTTGTAGAATCCAGTTTACTGTTGCTGCCACATTATCTATTTTAAACCAGAGTCAAGGTGCTTGAGTGATGGCCCTGTCAATTCTCCCATAAAAGTGTGGTAAGTTTTAGTCATCAAATAATTAGTTACAACTAAACATGTTGAAGCATGGTTAAATGTTGAGATGGTTGTTGTTGAGGTTTGTAGATTGCTGTTCCAGATAATGTTCCAAAGATCCCAAAGAGTTTGAGCAGGAGGAAACACAAGGACGATTCAGGGACCACAGAACTGAAGGACAATGTGTTTCTGTTGCTGCTCCAAAACTGTGGAACGATCTCCCTCTTCCCTTCAGACGAGCTCCTTCACTGTCCAGTTTTAAAACTCTTCCAAAAACACATTTTTACTCCCTGGCTTTTAGCACAGACTGAATTTGTTCACTGTTTTTATTGTTTTTATTGATCTTAAAGTTTTAACAACTGTTTTATTTTTTAAGTGTTTAAATGTTCTTGATTTTATATGTAAAGCACTTTGTTACAGCTGTGGTTGTTTTAATGGGCTTTATAAATAAAGTATTATAATTATTATTATATCTGAACACCACC
>JBBPBX010005614.1:0-21159 GCA_038048925.1 Garcialebias charrua | reverse complement strand
CCCCACCAAAAATACAGTAACAAGGTAAAAACTATATAAAATAACTAAACATATATTTTTTCAAGCTTTCATTTTATTTTTTTAGTACCATCCATTTAGGTGGACTTCAGGGAGAGTGGTGGTGCATAGTAACTGGGAGGTTGCAGATTTCAGAGTCAAAGTCAGAGAATCTTTATTGTCTGCACAGCATGTGGTACATGTGATGAAACAAGATTATGTACACAGGGTCCCAGTTACATCCAACAATAAAATCTGAATCCCTGGACCAGCGCCGGCCCAAGGCATAAGCAAACTAAGCGGCCGCTTGGGGCCCCAGGGTCAAGGGGCCCCCCAAAGAGGAGCTGAGTTTTGTGGTTTTTTTTTTATTTTATTTAATTTTTTTATTATATGATTCTATTACACACAACTTCATCATAAAGTTCAGATTTTTATTTTCATAATGATATATATAACATATATATAACATATATTTGTGTGTACTGTATATGTATATTTGAATATGTAGAAATCGCTCTGTGGAAAGAAAGAAATGACCGGTCGTCTTGAGGAGACACCTTTAGTGGGGCCCCGCCCCCTGTAGATCACGTTTATCAGGTTTCTCAGCGCTCCTTGCCACAATGTGAAGTCTGCATCCAAGCTAATTAAGCACCTGACACGTAACTAACTGCTTCCGGGGTCCCACAGGCCAAAAAGGCCCAATAGGACTCCTTCTTCAGCTTGACAGCATCCCTCACCGCCGGTGTCCACCACCGGGTTCGAGGGTTGCCACCACGACAGGCACCAACAACCTTGCGGCCACAACTCCGATAAGCTGCCTCGACAATAGAGGCGCGAAACATGGCCCACTCGGGCTCAATGTCCCCCGCCTCCCTCGGAACGTGTTCAAAGCTCTCCCGGAGGTGGGAGTTAAAGCTCCGTCTTACGGGAGACTCTGCCAGACGTTCCCAGCAGACCCTCACAATACGTTTGGGTCTGCCAGGTCTGACCGGCATCCTCCCCCACCATCGGAGCCAACTCACCACCAGGTAGTGGTCAGTTGACAGCTCCGCCCCTCTCTTCACCCGAGTGTCCAGGACATGCGGCCGCAGATCAGATGAGACGACAACAAAGTCGATCATTGAACTACGACCTAGGGTGTCCGGAAGCAGCAGATAGGTACCGGCAGTCCAAGCGGCATGCGGCTCGGGTGGTTGCTGAGGCAAAAACTCGGGCGTGGGAGGAGTTCGGAGAGGCCATGGAGAATGACTTCCGTACGGCTTCGAGGCGATTCTGGTCCACCATCCGGCGTCTCAGGGGGGGAAAGCGGTACGCGACCAACACCATTTATGGTGGGGATGGCGTGCTGTTGACCTCAACTCGGGATGTTGTGAGTCGGTGGGCGGAGTACTTCGAAGACCTCCTCAATCCTACTGGCACGTCTTCCACTGAGGAAGCGGAGCCTGGGGACTTTGGGTCGGGCTCTCCAATCTCTGGTGCTGAGGTCGCCGAGGTGGTTAAAAAGCTCCGCGGTGGCAAGGCTCCGGGGGTGGATGAGATTCGTCCTGAGTTCCTTAGGGCTCTGGATGTTGTGGGGTTGTGTTGGCTTACGCGACTCTGCAATATCGCGTGGACATCGGGGGCAGTTCCCTTGGATTGGCAGACTGGGGTGGTGGTTCCCCTATTCAAAAAGGGGGACCGTAGGGTGTGTTCCAACTATAGAGGGATCACACTCTTAAGCCTCCCTGGTAAGGTCTATTCAGGGGTTCTGGAGAGGAGGGTCCGTCGGATAGTCGAACCTCGGATTCAGGAGGAGCAGTGTGGTTTTCGTCCTGGTCGTGGAACACTAGACCAGCTCTACACCCTCAACAGGGTCCTGGAGGGTGCGTGGGAGTTTGCCCAACCAGTTTACATGTGCTTTGTAGACTTGGAAAAGGCATTCGACCGCGTCCCTCGGGGGGTTCTGTGGCGGGTACTCCGGGAGTATGGGGTACCAGGCCCATTGATATGGGCTGTTAGGTCCCTGTACGACCGGTGTCAGAGCTTGGTCCGCATTGCCGGCAGTAAGTCAGGCTCGTTTCCGGTGAGAGTTGGACTCCGCCAAGGTTGCCCTTTGTCACCGATTCTGTTTATAACTTTTATGGACAGAATTTCTAGGCGCAGCCAAGGTGTTGAGAGGATCCGTTTTGGTGGCCTTAGAATCGCTTCTCTGTTTTTTGCAGATGATGTGGTCCTATTGGCTTCATCAGCTCGTGATCTACAGCTTTCGCTGGAGCGGTTTGCAGCTGAATGTGATGCGGCCGGGATGAGGATCAGTTCCTCCAAATCCGAGGCCATGGTCTTGAGCCGGAAAAGGGTAGCGTGCCCTCTCCGGGTCGGGGAGGAGGTCCTTACCCAAGTGGAGGAGTTTAAGTATCTCGGGATCTTGTTCACGAATGAGGGAAAACTGGAGCGTGAGATCGATAGGCGGATAGGTGCAGCGTCCGCAGTGAAGCGGGCGCTGTACCGGTCTGTCGTGGTGAAGAGAGAGCTGAGTCAAAAGGCAAAGCTCTCAATTTACCGATCGATCTACGTTCCCACCCTCATCTATGGTCATGAGCTTTGGGTTATGACCGAAAGAACAAGATCTCGGATACAAGCGGCTGAAATGAGTTTTCTCCGCAGGGTGGCTGGACTCTCCCTTAGAGATAGGGTGAGAAGCTCAGTCATCCGGGAGGGACTCGGAGTAGAGCCGCTGCTTCTCCACATCGAGAGGAGCCAGTTGAGGTGGCTCGGGCATCTGGTTAGGATGCCTCCTGGACGCCTCCCTGGTGAGGTGTTCCGGGCATGTCCCACCGGGAGGAGACCCAGAGGAAGACCCAGGATACGCTGGAGGGACTATGTTTCTCGGCTGGCCTGGGAACGCCTTGGGATTCCCCCAGAGGAGCTGCTCCAAGTGGCTGGGGAGAGGGAAGTCTGGGCCTCCCTACTTAGGCTGCTACCCCCGCGACCCGACCCCGGATAAGCGGAAGAAAATGGATGGATGGATGGATGGACACGTAACTAACGCTAGATAATGTCGCAAAAAAGGACATATATCCTTCAGGGGCTGAAAAAAGGAAGAGGAAAAAAAGAACAACAGAAAAAACGGCAAGATAAAGGTATGTTTGTACAAAGTACGTCTCTTTTATCAAAAAATATTTGTGCAGCTGCTAATGGAATGGATAAATAGCTGGCTAGCACTACCGTGTTTGTACTTGTTAATAACTGAGTTTTAATTTTAATGTGAGTTGATTGGCACTATCTCTTTTTTTTGTTGGCTCAAAACAGCGTTTTTGCTAACGCTTGATAGCAATAATTAAAACTTCACTATACAGGTAACCCCAGACCTACGACCCCATCGACCTGCGAACCACGGGACCTACGAACATATCATATTTAATAAAAATATGAATTTAAAAAAAAAAAAAAAAAATTTTTTTTTTTTTTTTTTTTGTGTTTAAATGTTCTTAATTTCATGTGTACATCACTTTGTTGCAGCTCTGGTTGTTTTAAAGGCTTTATAAATAATAATTATGATAAAAAAGATCATTTCTGATCATTTTTGAGCAATTTTTGAGCAATCTTGGGCAACAGGAAGTAGGTCTTCAGTTTACACGGTCACAAATTAATGTAGAACACCGGACGCTATTTTAGGTTCAGTCACTGGGGTCTCCGGTCACAAATTAATGTAGAACACCGGACGCCATCTTAGGTTAGCTGCCGAGAGCCGGACGAAGACTGGTGACCAGGATGGCTTCATATGGATTAATTACTAGCTGGAAACGTCTCTGTGAACTTTGTGGATGTCTCAGGCAGCAGCGGATTTATCGCCGATCGTGCCAGGCCGCCGTGCGAACACCTCCGGCCGGCCTGGCTACACCTCCGGCCTGGCTAGCTCCAGAGCTAACACTGGAGCTAACACGGGAGCCGGCCTTTTGAACACTGGTGACCAGGATCGCATCATATGGATTAATTACTAGCTGGAATAGCTCTGTGGACGTCTCAGGCTGGAGCAGCGGCTGGAGCAGCAGCTGCAGATTGATCGCGCCGCCGCTCCAACACTAGCTCATGGCTTGGCTAGCAGAAGCTAGCCAGCTAGCTAACACAGGTCTGGAGCAGCTGCGGTGGCTTGCCGGCCCCCGCGCTGCTTGGCCCGAAAACAATCAACGCATGGCAACCTATGTCGGCTTTGACCATCTCAAAGTAAGAAAATATATTTTTATTTATTCTGTAAATGTGAATAGCAATGTTTAACATTACAGTACACTACTTTACATGCTTAAATGTGTGCGCGCGCTCCGTTAGCATGATAAATAAAGGTTGAATGAATGAATGAATGAATAATTTTTTTTTTAATATAATTTTCACCCCCTACCTACGAACGGATCGAGCTGCGAACGGTTCTTAGGTCCCAAACTCGTTCGTAGGTCGGGGGTTCCCTGTACTTAACATTTGCTAGCCAAATGTTTTACATCAGGCATATTAATGACGGCTTACTAGTTATGCTTGAGTTGGCAATATGTTGTGGACTTGAGCATGATAATTTATGTGACTAAAATAAACAATTTTTTACACAAACTTATGTTATGTGAAATTCTGCAGGAGCACTGTTAAAATATTTTGTCAGCACAGAATCCACATTACCAGACTCAGCTGTAGGCAGTGTATCAGGTAAGAGAAAGACTCACCATGCAGCATACAATTAATTTTTTGTTATAGCAATTACATTCCAGAGTCTGTAATGAAAGTATGCAAGGAATGTGTTTGCATATGCATGTATTTCATCTTATGTCCATCTTCGTCCTCTGCAGAGCTAAGTGTAGCACCCCATCCTCTGTGCCCACTACAATCACTTCTGATCTACCTGGTAAGTTAACAGCAAAATATCTTCTATAATTCCTCTTTGTGCTCCAGATCATTTTCAGATTAACAGTTATGTACATCGCAAACATTTTCTGCCCTTTTATGTTATTATTCATCATCTTTCTTTTGTCTCTTTCTCAGAAGCTTCCACATCAAAGTCTGAGCCACACCAAGGATCATCAGCTCTGCCTATGGACCCAGCTGTGTGGACAACTTTCTTCTCAGATGTAAACAGGACTGAGCAGGTGATGAGAGGACCGCTGCCTATTAAGGATACCTTTTCCTTCCCCAAAAGGCATGATTGGCGAAGTTTTATTTTTTATTTTTAGAAAGTTTGATTTTACCAGTTTATTCATATGCAATTTTATCAATACATTCTGCCATGTCTGGCCTTCTGAGGACATTCATGAACTTGATGTGGTCCAAAATTAAAACAAGTTTGACACCCCTGCAATAAATTATATATATACATTAAAAAGGACTGTCGGAGTTGCAATATGTTTTATCAGGTGGGAGAATGATTAAACCATCTGACCATTGATTGCAGTAATTCACATTATTAGTAGAAACAGAGGGTCCCCATCCAAATTTCACTTAGGGCCCCAAAGAGGCTTGGGCCGGCCCTGCCCTGGACCGACAAGGGTGGGACAGATGATCCACAACTGCCTCCACTTTCATTTGTTTAGGTCCTTGAGCAAGGCCCGGGGGGGCTTGGATGCCCTCTGCTCCACATATGCTCAGTTCTCACCTCCTTCTACAAGTGTGCAGTGGAGAGCATCGTGTGCTCCAGCATCAATGTGTGGTATGGAGACTGCACAGCTGCAGAAAGAAAAGCTCTGCAGAGATTGGTGAAGGCTGCACAGAAGATGTTGGAGTCAAGGCTAGGTTATAGTCGCGCTTTGGTCCGCAGGCTGGAGCGCGCAGGCTGGAGCGCGCAGGCTGGAGCGCGCACGCTACGCGTGCACTGAGCCGTGCGGCTTCATGCGTTTATAGTGTCGCCGGCGGCGCATGGCAAAGTGCTGTTCTTTTACGGACCAGCAGGTCAGTTGGACAGTTCTGTCCAGATGAACTGATTGAGAATGAGCGGATTTGATACCTGGACTATTGAGAATGAACTTTCTTGCCTAGAAGAAGAATTGTTTTTTTTTCAACCTTTATTTAGTCAGGTAAATCTTATTGAGCCTCGAGGGCTCATTTACGAAAGCGATCTGCTGTTTGAAATCACACAACAAAAACAAATGGCTTTCTGCTCGCTCGGGGAATTTAATACATTTGTATCACATAAAGCACATTCCTCCATGCGTTGCGATGCCGTTTCCACGACCACAGCGGCGCAGACAGCTGCAGGCTCTGGCGTGAAGAGCGTGAAGGCTGTCGGTGAGGTCCCCACCCGAGCTGTCAATCAATTTGGCGCACGCACTAGGCTTGCGGAGTTTCAAAAATTCGGAGGTGCACGACACGCGCCAAACTGACGTGCGGGGCCAAAGCGCGGGGGTGGGGACTATGCGATTGCGTCACTTTGGCCGCGCTCTCTCTCGCACCCTATGCGACGCGTCAACCAAAAACCAGGCTTCAGTCTCCCCACCATCACAGACATCTACACCTCCAGAGGCAGGAAGAGGGTCACCTGCATCATGAAGGACCACACTCACCCGGCACACATACTTTTTGCCCCATTTCCCTCAGGTTGAGGATCATCAAGTGTAGAACCACTAGACTAAGGAACAGCTTCTACCCTGAGGCTGTTAAGACTCATGAATATCTAACCAGAATAATCACTGTGAAAAATCACATCATGTTGCTGCTGATCTGTTTCATGCTGCTGCTGATCTGTTTCATGTTGCTGCTGATCTGTTTCATGTTGCTGCTGATCTGTTTCATATTGCTGCTGATCTGTTTCATGTTGCTGCTGATCTGTTTCATGTTGCTGCTGATCTGTTTCATGTTGCTGCTGATCTGTTTCATGTTGCTGCTGATCTGTTTCATGTTGCTGCTGATCTGTTTCATGTTGCTGCTGATCTGTTTCATGTTGCTGCTGATCTGTTTCATGTTGCTGTGTTCATTTGTGCTCATCTGCTCACACAGACTCATGTTCGTGCTGCTGTTTGACATATTGTTTTTATGCTACTAGTGCTTAGTGTATTTTTACTTGATGTTTTTCTTAGTTCATATCTGAAATGTTATTATTGCTTTTATTTTACATTTATTGTTGGATGTAACTGGGACCCTGTGAACAGAATTTTGTTCCCTCACATCTACCACATGTGGTGCAAATGACAATAAAGAATCTCTGACTCTGATATGAGAGCTGCGGTTGGACAGTGATCAGTGGTTGCGTCCAGAAGGGTTTCTAGCGTAAAAGCAATTGTGAAGTCTTCATGAAAATTCACTCGTTGATTTGAGTAAAATAAAACAGAATCCAGGAAATAAAAAGGGGTCAGATGCAAAAACAACTTCATTGTTGTTCTGTTTTCTATGACACAAAGTAATATCAGGGCGGCTGGCCAATAGGGGGCGCCAGGGCGCCGCCCCTCTGGAACCTTTGCAGCTCTTCACCATTTGAAGACTTAATTTTTTTTTTATAAAAATGAAATAATAAAATAAACATATTTCGAAATATATCCATATATGTTTTTAGTTGTGTAAGATAAATATTTTATGAGTAATGGTGAGTTATATTGTTTGTTTCAAAAAAAGTTTTCTGATTGTGACGTATTGCCGGTCCTCTGGGCACCTGCATCTTATCCATTGACTCTCATTATAACTTGCACATGCGCAGTTATGTCACAACTTTACAAAACTATTGGAGTCTTCAGGGCGCAGTTTTCGCCGCCCTGGAGGCCTGGACTCATCTAACGTGAGCTCTGCCTACCGAAAGCGTGTTTCCGGTCGTTTATTTATTTATTTAAAAAAAAATCCTAGAAAATCAGCCGTACAGTGACAAGCAGGCTGGCTGCAGGTACGTTTTGAATCATGAAAGCCCTTTATCTAATGTCTATTTGCATTTCTGACTTATATGCCTCTCAATTTTTATGTGGTTGTTTGTGAAAAAAGCCTTCAGTTGACTATTTATTCTGGTGAATTTGTTTGTGGAGCTAACATGCTAGCTAGCCTTTATCTAATGCTTATATTAGATATTACCATTGAGTGATATGTCTTTCACTAGATCTTACAAAAGTGTTTTCTAAATGTTATGTGTTTAACAAAGGCTTTATTCTTACATATTATTATTCAATTATTGTTTGATTTTGAGCAGATTTAATCTTTGCTTCTTGTTAAAACTCATTAAAAAGAAATGGGTCCTGCATAAAAATGCTCTGATGCCACATTCAGTAATTATTTAAAACAAGAAACTTCTTCAGACTCAAAAGAGGGAAATGCACAGCAAGTGCACCTTGAACAGTCTTGTCTGATTATTATTCCAAAGAACATCACTTTAGAAAATCTCCTTAGGAATTACGCAGTTTTGAAGCAAAAGTTATTTTAACTCAAGCTTCTGTACAAAACTTGAGCTGAAGTCAAACCTGTTAAATATCAGACAATATAAACTTTTTATATTCAACAGATGTCTGCTATATGGTTTTATGAACCTGTTTGTAGCAGCTTAAAGAGACATTTTCTTCCACTGTACACAGGACATGATGATGATGAGGGAACCTCTGGTCCAACCTGGATGTGAGAAGTGGGGAGACATCACACCACTGAGGAGGCTAGAGCCGAGATCAGATCCAAACGCCAAACAAGTTGTTCTAATGAGGCACCGAGGACGGCGGACAGGAAGTGATCCACGTTGAAACCATCAGATGAAGCAGCTCTTTGTTCAATCATCCACACAGTTACATTTCTCTGACTGATTGATTTGTTTTTACTAAAATGGATGAAATAAAACTGGACTCTGAGTCTGTCTTTAATCAAAATACACATTTTTTTTGGGTGATACATCACAAAGAAGACAAGTCAGAATGTGTTCAGTGAACATTTTATTTTCTTACAAGAGAGTCACAACAGAAGTCGTCTCAGGGCACTGAACAAATAATAAGTTAAAAGAAACTTGCTGCTGCTGCTGGTGGAACCAACACAAGACTTATCCTTTGCTGTCAGGTTTTGCATTTTCATATTTGTGTTCAATCCACACACAGCAAACATGTTGTACACTGCAGGAGACACTGTCTGTCCAGAACACTCAAACATACTGCCTGAGAAGTTGAGGAAAATGATCATATCTGCTTCTCAGGCAGTAATGTCACAAATGTGAAAATGCAAATATGAAAATGCAAAATCTGACAGCAAAGAGCAAAGGATAAGTCTTGTGTTGGTTCCACCACCAACAACAGGGTGGGTCTTCAGACAGAACGACTGGTGGAAAGTCCTGGTCCATCTGCAGCTCTCTCTTCATGTTCTCTTCCTCAGCACAAGCTGGACAGACTGCAGGGAAGTGTTTCCTAAACAAACAACAGGTTCATCAGTATTATCAGTAAAAAAGGATTATTAAATCATCATTACGATTGAGAATGTATATAATTTCATCGTACACTCTCCTCCTGCACTCCCTCATTCTCAGGCCTTTTTTCAGACTGCAGCATGGTGACCCCCCATCATCTCTACAGTATTCTTCTGTTGACCACAAAGAACAATTACTTGTATTTAGTCTAAAAAAGCTAAGTCTGGTCCTCTGGACATTATTTGAGATTAAATGAGTTTTGTAATTTGTAATTACATTTATATTTATAATAATGTAATTGCATCAATTATTTATTTGTAATGCATTTTAACAAGTAGCAAACATTGAATGTCCAGAGGACAAGACTTAGATTTTTTAGATTTTTCTAACTGGATTATTGAGTATGCATCAGGGTACTTGTACCGTATTTAAATTTCAGATTTTAATAGCAGAAAAGACAGTTGTGCATGAATGACATTTCACCTGCTCAGTTTTCTCTGGTTCTGCTGCCAGACACGTTCATCTTCTGTTTAAAGAGAAGAGCTGCTCTTATCCACCTTATAACACGGTGGGATTAACAGTGTGTTGATGGTTTTCACCATGTCCCTGCAAACATAAACAAGCATGTCACGTTAGCTTTAGCATGAACAATATTAGCTCTGTTTTTATTGCCTAACCTAAATGTTGGTGATGATTCCACATCTGAAAAGGGATGCAACCTCTTCACAACATATTCTGTAACGTGTCTCTCTTCATTCAGCTACACTGATGTATTTAACTTGGACGTTGTGTGGAGCCAAGCTAACATCATTTAGCCATTGTTTTCAGGTCGTTTATATAAGAAAAAAATACAAGCTAACGTTAGCATCGTGTTTGCATTTGAGTTGACCTACCGCTTTAAATTGAGTATAACGTTAGCTGCCGTAATGTTGGTATGAGACGTAGTTTATAGTTTTTTTTTTACCTGATAGAGACGGATCACTGTGTTATTGGACCCTGTCCGGATACGGACTGGTCATTTTATTAAAGTTAAGAATGCTTTTGACTGCAGCACCAACACTTCTTCTTTGTGGTTTTTTTTTCTTCTTCTACTACTTCGGTTTATTGGTGGATTGCAAGCAACTGATAGGTGCATACCGCCACCTACTGAGCATGAGTGTGCAGCTCATGGTCTCTTACCCTAATGCCGGTTACCCACCGGACCCGTGTCGGGCGGCTGAAGCGGCCGGTTTACATTGAAAGTCTATGTGGAGACGCGTCGAGGCGCGGCGAACCGTGAAGCGGCGCGTTTTGAGTTTTTGAAGCGGCGCGCCGGCACGCAGCAGTTCCTTTCCACGCACGCGCGCGTCCGAAACAACCTACGCGTTGAGCAACGTTGAGCAGCGTTGAGTAGCGTTGAGCAGCGTCGAGTCCCACAAGTTGATGTTTTTGCGGCTCGACGTTGCTCGACGCGTCCAGCAACCAATCGGGAGAGCCTCTGCTATGTGATGACGCAACGACAACGGGACTTTTTTTGGACTTTTTAAACTTACCCCCATCGAGCCTCCATGAATTGGAACCAGACTCCGGTAAGAATCTTGGCATTTTAAACAGTTGCTGCTGTCCGCTCAGCGTATGATCACCACAAACATAAAATAAAAAATAAAAAAACGTTTTAATCTCAACAAAGACTGTCAGAGCTGCAGTTCGGCTCGTAGAAAACCCACTCCAGTAGAAACGGGGGTCACGTATCTGCTGATTTTATCTGCCAGCAGCATGAAAACACAACAACTGATGACCCTCTGCCTCCCCCTAGTGCGCGTCATCAGACGCGTCCCAGTGGGTACCCGGCATCAGTGACAAGCGGCCAAAAGGGGGGCGGCAGGAGCGTTCTGACAATTTAGGTGGGTACCCGGCATAACTGTACAGTACATGTATTTTTTTTATGTTATTGTTTTGTAAAAATATAAGTGCTTTTCTTATTCTTGTTTTGTCCTTATCCCCTTCATTTACTAATACTGTATTCCTTTTTTTTTTTTCCTTTTTTTTAAATAGCCCCCCCTGATGGAAATGTCACCGGCTGCCACTGTAGTGGATGTACATAAAAACAAGTTGCCATTATCACATTTGTATTTACGTCTAAATACCCAGAACTGAGACACGAGACAAAGAAGTAAAAGGTAAGTGTTTATTTAGAAAGTGGAAGGATTTAGGAAGCCAGGGGATCTCTGTAGGAGAGGACCAAGGGTGAGTATATATTAATGGCGTCAGTAATATTCCAGAGAGGTGACGTGAGTTGGTTGTGGGTTGAGAGGAGGGACTCGAGGATTTCCGGACGGTAAAGCAGACTAAGGCGAGAGAGAAGGAAAGTGGTAGAACAGACCTCAGGGCTGGATGGTTAGAAGTTGATATGGTTATTGTTGTGGTTTGTCGATGGCTGTTCCAGATAATGTTCCAAAGATCACAAAGAGTTTGAACAGGAGGAAACACAAGGACGATTCGGACCACAGAACTGAAGAACAGGAGATGCAAAGATTCACAAGGAAAACAAAAGTTAGTAATTTTTTTAGACATACATTTGCTTGAGGGTCAGACATGTACTAGTACTGGATAATGCTTCAAGAGTCTAGTTGGACCAAGCAGCCCTACATACTCAGGAGATCCTCACCAGCTGATTGGGAACAGCTGATAGTGCCGCCCTGTCACTCAGGAACTGCAAGAGATGATGGTGAACGCAGACAGAAATCCCAGAAGCCCCACAGCTACAATATATCATAGATTCTGAAAAGATCAGTGTTTTGAGTCCATGTCAATGTACTACTAACAGCATATCTGTACCGAATGCTAGGAACCCAGAAAGTATGAATTAAAGTGAAACAAATGCCAAAACATAGAAAAGTTAACAATGCTTTATTTAAATGTCAATACACCACAATGTATAAGGGAGGTTCTGGATTCCTGGAGACAGGAGAGATGTCAGGTTGGTGGAGCTCAAATAATGATGAGTAATGTTCTTTTTTCCTTATAGTTGGTGTCATGGAATGAAACAAGGAAGAGATCCAAAGGGGTTCCAGCACAAGGGGAGAAGACATAGGAGGTGAGTCACAACTGTGGCAGGCAAGTGATTGGAAGATGGTGGAGACAGCTGAAGAGGTCCACAAGGAATTCAGGGTTTACTCAGAGGAGTCAAGGATCTGGTAGAACACAGGCATTAAGGCTGTAACACAAAGAGGGCACAAGGTCAGTTTTAACTATTACAGTTAATCTTACGTAGAGGCTAGAAGCACAAGTACCGACAGGCATGTAATGCTCCAGCAGGTAGTAGAGCTCTTCTGCAGCCATATCCTCCTGGTGCTCAGCAGGGGAATGGGCCTCAGGAGTGAATGATTGGCGCCATCTGTTAGGTTGACTGGTAACTCTAAAAAAATTGACCCTGGGTGTGAGTGAAACAGGTCCCTCTTGTAAATGAGTCCCCGTGGCTCAACGAGGATAGCCTGTATAAATAAAGGTTGAATGAATGAATCTTGGGACTTCAGAGGCTGCAGAAAGAAAAAAAACTCCCATAATATATAAAAACATCTGCTTTGGAAATCTCAGATCTTCTCACCAGAAACTGTGCATGTGGACAGGTGATGGAAATGTACGTAACACTTTTTAAAAACACCTGGTAAAAGTGTAGATGAGACCTAAATGTTAAAGTGGTGTATTTGCAGAAAAGTTAAAAGACAAAAAAACAGAAGCGTTGTTTGAATAATGTTTCTGTCAGCCTCTCAGCTCCACCCCTCCAGTCCTGCATCACTCTCCCATCAGTTCATCCTCATGTCCCCATGGGAGGAATCTGTTACAATTTACTGCAACTCACATCTCATTCTACACACATGTACACACTTAACAACACACATATGCCTGATCACCGTCATGTCTGGTGAATTGAGGCAAAGCAGATTTTTTTTTTTTTACTGGGATGGATTTCAAAGGGAACATTGATTGAATTCCCCACTGTTTCCCTCTATGATATAGTGTGTCCTAATATAGTGCATGTGGAACAAAAATGGAAGGTCTTGCATAGAAAAAGATTATTTCAAAGGCCACTGCTGCTATTTTGTCTGAATATCAATGTTACTCCCACATTTTGATCTCATGCAGCATAGCCACATGAGTTTGATATGAGAGAACAAAGGTTATAGCTCAAGGCGAAGTTTGATACTAGCCTGTATTCCCGCGCGCATGAGAAGGGACATCTACAAGACAAGTTGCTGGTATTCTGGATTTGGCACAGCTGGAAAAAAAACTTATTTTTCCCATTTGATTTAGTTTAGGGGTGGGGTGGGACCATTCTTGCTTTTTACCCAGAAGAGAAAAATAATAAACTGGAACTTGTGGCTTTTTTTCTGAGCCCAAATGTTGCAATTAAACTGATGATAATTTATACTTAATGTAGTCACCAGAGAATAAAACCTAATAAAGTACATTAAATGAAAATAGGACCCTCCTGTAATCATTTTATTCTCTAATATTTCAACATTCCTTTTTCTCTAATTTCCCCCCTGAGATTAATAAAGCATCCATCCATCTGAATAGTGAATGGTTGTAGTTTTGGAGATTAGTGTTTTCTGGACTTGAATTGAACAGGGAATGCAAGTAAACTTTTATGTTTTTGATGCAAGACATTGGTGTTTAGGGGTTACACTGTGGAGAACAGAGGGAGGTGTTTTTTTCTTCTTGTCCGAGGCAGAGCAGAGTGAAGATCCAATTCACCCTTTCTGCTCTGTAATAATAATGCTGACAAAATGAGGAAATAATGACAATATCCAACTATTGTCATAACTGCATTAACTTATTGCACACTGTTTCTTAAAATTTAGTATTTACTGATATTCTACCCGATTCGTCAGTTAGCAAAACCTCACAAACTACTTCACAGATTTCATTGAAACTATCAGAACATAATTATCTACTATGGATAAAAATAAAAATAAAGCCAGGGGACGGAAGTACAAACAGTATTTACAATCCCCCCGTTTCCTTCTGTGACTGTGGACAACAACAAAAAAAGACTATAAAGAAAATCGAATCCCTGATAGAGAAGGAATAAAATGGTCACATAAAGTTGTGTAAAACTACACATGCATTTAATTTGCTTCCAAAATAGTATCAACAAATGCTACAGACAACTTGTAGGGTATTTGTCCTGTCTCTGTCTGTTTCCTCGTGTTTCCAGTTCAGCTCAGTGTTGTCCCTTGTGTTCAGGCCCTGTCTCATACTGTATTAATCACTGTAGTCTGTCGTTGTCCCATTCAGTGTGTGTGTGTGTGTATATTCAGTTCCCTGGTGTTTTGTCTTTGTCTCAGGATTGTCCTCATGATATGTTCTGCCTTCCGTCCTGTGTCCTGTTCACTTCTGAGTACACTGTCCTGTCAGCTTCTGCTTTGCTCTTTGTAAAATAAATATTTTTGATTTTTTTTCACGAGCCTCCTGTTGTCCTCCTGCACTTGGGTTCAACACCATCCAACCATCCATCTATTATCTCCCGCTTATCCGGGGTCGGGTCGTGGGGATAGCAGCCTAAGTAAGGAGGCCGAGAATTCCTTCTCCCCAGCCACTTGGAGCAGCTCCTCCGGGGGAATCCCAAGGCGTTCCCAGGCCAGCCGAGAAACATAGTCCCTCCAGCGTGTCCTGGGTCTTCCTCTGGGCCTCCTCCCGGTGGGACATGCCCGGAACACCTCACCAGGGAGGCGTCCAGGAGGCATCCTAACCAGATGCCCGAGCCACCTCAACTGGCTCCTCTCGATGTGGAGAAGCAGCGGCTCTACTCTGAGTCCCTCCCGGATGACTGAGCTTCTCACCCTATCTCTAAGGGAGAGTCCAGACACCCTGCAGAGAAAACTCATTTCAGCCGCTTGTATCCGAGATCTCGTTCTTTCGGTCACAACCCAAAGCTCATGACCATAGATGAGGGTGGGAACGTAGATCGATCGGTAAATTGAGAGCTTTGCCTTTTGACTCAGCTCTCTCTTCACCACAACAGCGCCTGCTTCACTGCAAATGCTGCACCTATCCGCCTATCGATCTCACGCTCCAGTTTTCCCTCAATCGTTCCCTCATTTGTTAATTCGTGAACAAGACCCCGAGATACTTAAACTCCTACACTTGGGGCAGGACCTCCTCCCCGACCCGGAGAGGGCATGCTAGCCTTTTCAGGCTCAAGACCATGGCCTCGGATTTGGAGAAACTGATCTTCATCCCGGCCGCATCACACTCGGCTGCAAACCGCTCCAGTGAAAGCTGTAGATCACGACCTGATGAAGCCAATAGGACCATATCATCTGCAAAAAATAGAGAAGTGATTCTACGGCCACCAAAACGGATCCCCTCAACACCTTGGCTGTGCCTAGAAATTCTGTCCCTAAAAGTTATGAACAGAATCGGTGACAAAGGGCAACTTTGGCGGAGTCCAACTCTCACTGGAAATGAGCCTGACTTACTGCCAGCAGTGCGGACCAAGCTCTGACACTGGCCGTACAGGGACCTAACAGCCCGTATCAAAGGGCCTGGTGCACCATACTCCCGGAGTACCCCCCACAGAACCTCCTGAGGGACGAGGTCGAATGCCTTCTCCAAGTCCACAAAGCACATGTAAACTGGTAGGTCAAACTCCCACGCACCCTCCAGGACCCTGCTGTGGGTGTAGAGCCGGTCCAGTGTTCCACGACCAGCACGAAAACCACACTGCTCCTCTTGAATCCTGTCAGGTTTTGGAGGCATGACAGAACCCAAGTGCAGACAAGAAACTCTCACAGGGAGTCAGGAGTATCAAGAAGGAGTATTTAATGACAAAACTTGTAAGGCAGTCTGTGTAACAAAAACACTTACATGGGAGTTGAATCAGAGACCAGAGAACACGAGGGATACCAAACGATGCGGCTGCACTTACTGAGACACAGAACAGGGCTTATATACACACACTCACAGACAAGACAAAATCACAAACACCTGGGGACAATTAACTAGACACACAGAGCAGGACTGGGAAGACAAAACCTAAAACATGAAGTAAACTAGGAAGACTGGAGTTTTAAGCTAATAGAAAATAAGAGACTAACCTGGAGGTTTCCAACTACAACTAAGATACAGAATGGTTAAACTAATAGTAAATAAACACAGAGACTAAATAGACAAGAACTGGAGGTTAACCTAAACACAGAACAAGACTAAAACTAGAAGCTAAAACTAAAGGTTTAAAGGAGAAATGTAATCAAATCTGAAAAAATCGATATAACAAGAATTTCATATAGTAAACAACACACATAAACATACTTAGTATGCTTTTTTCAAGTCAGTAGCTTAAAGAAATAGTTTTTTTACATTTTTCCTGCTACATGCCGAAGTGCAGTGATTTCTGTAGTAATTTTCTGGACGCACTTTTATGACACAATTAAGACCTCCTTTGCTATCTTACAATAACACTGAAGCTATAAACCCATCATTACTGTCCTCTTGTCTGTCATTTAAAATGGAAGCAGAAGACTTTTTTGAATCTGAAGGATATCACTTAAGTTTGTCAAAAACAGTTTGGTGATTTAGTGCATTAATGGGCATTTCTATCCTGGAAATACGAATAGCCTTCGCATGCTAACGTTAGCATGCTAGCGCCGTATGCTAACGTTAGCATGCTAGCGCCGTATGCTAACATGGAAGTGGGGGTGTTGAAAATGTCCTGAAACAGTTACCAATGTCTTGTTAAGCTCTGTATTCCACAGAACATAGTAGGATCTAAAATGATTTTTAAAGATGAAGGAGCAAGTTGAAACATGCAGGGTCTCCCTCCTTGCTAGCAGGCTCCATTGGGAGCTGCCTGGCTAACTAACTACGGTGGCCCTACACGGCCAAAATTCTACAGCGGCCGAATGCACAGGAGCGGTAAAAATACAATATAAAATTTTAAAAAAGTTTTAAAATCTATTTTGGGGCTTTTAGAATCGATTCTGAATCGCCAGGACTAAGAATCTTGATTCTTTAAAAAATAGATTTTTTTTGCTGCATCCCTAATTGCTACACACTGAAACCTTTTTGTCCACTACTAGATTTTTTTTTTATTAACACAAACAGAACTACAAAACACTACATAAACAAAAAATATATACAAACTCTTGTGAATGATAACATAACTACAGTCTATAAGCTAGGGGGCGGTTTACAAAATGATGAAAGTTGAAAAAATACTAGATACACACACTAATATTACTGTATGAGGGACGACCATTGCACTGCCTATGTCATATTCAGGGGACGGAGAGCAAGCAGAGGGAGGGGGGTCAAAAACACCAGATGAGAATTTTTTCACTTTGCAAAGTCTAAATTTGAGTTAGGATGACATTTTTGACTTGTGAAATTTTCTCAACAAGCTTATTTTATGCTTTTCATTAGACTACTATTAGCTTAAAAACACTTTTCATTTCTCCTTTAACTAAAAGAAAAAATACTGGGAAACTACCTGAAACATGAAACATGAAGTACACTAGGATGACTAGAGGATACAACTAAGAGTAGTAAAATCAGGAGGGAAACTAATAAATCACAAGGGGAACAAAATCACAAGGGGAACAGACAGGAACAACAAATGTCCACTAGATGGTGCCATGGTTCCATCGCCATGGTTCCATCCTCACAGTACCCCCCTCTCAAGGACACCCCCAGGTGTCCAAGAAACAACACCCAAAAAACCAGGGCGGACGGAGGGAGGCAACAGCAAGGAAGGAGGGCACGAGGAAGACAAGGGACACACGGACGACACAAGGACAAGGGGCAAACAAAACCAAAAAAAACGATAGGGCCATCAGGTAGGAGCCGGTCGGGCGGTCGACCGGGAGGTCGCCCATCAGGCAGGAGCCGGTCGGGCGGTCGACCGCGAGGTCGCCCATCAGGCAGGAGCCGGTCGGGCGGTCGACCGCGAGGTCGCCCATCAGGCAGGAGCCGGTCGGGCGGTCGACCGCGAGGTCGCCCATCAGGCAGGAGCCGGTCGGGCGGTCGACCGGGATGGCTCGAGATGGCCGCCGGTTGCGGCAAGACGTCCTTGACGACATCGAGCGTCGCGACATCTCCGATGTCGTCGAGCGTAAAGTCGACGAGCGGTGCGACATCCCCGATGTCGAGCGGTGCGACATCCCCGATGTCGTCGAGCGGTGCGACATCCCCGATGTCGTCGAGCGGTGCGACATCCCCGATGTCGTCGAGCGGTGCGACATCCCCGATGTCGTCGAGCGGTGCGACATCCCCGATGTCGTCGAGCGGTGCGACATCCCCGATGTCGTCGAGCGTTAAGACCTCGAGCATAGAGATGATATCATCAAGTGAAGCGACATCCCCGATGTCGAGCGTCGAGACGTCGAGCGTTGCGACATCCCCGATGTCGAGCGTCGAGACGTCGAGCGTGGCGACATCCCCGATGTCGAGCGTCGAGACGTCGAGCGTGGCGACATCCCCGATGTCGAGCGTGGCGACGTCCCCGATGTCGAGTGCAGAGTCGTCGAGCAACGAGGCGTCTGCGACGGTAGGACCCTCAGGAGACGTCGTCGAGAGACCCTCAGGAGACGGCGTCGAGAGACCCTCAGGAGACGGCGTCGAGAGACCCTCTGGAGACGGCGTCGAGAGACCCTCTGGAGACGGCGTCGAGAGACCCTCTGGAGACGGCGTCGAGAGACCCTCTGGAGACGGCGTCGAGAGACCCTCTGGAGGCGAGAGACCCTCTGGAGGCGAGAGACCCTCTGGAGGCGAGAGACCCTCTGGAGGCGAGAGACCCTCTGGAGGCGAGAGACCCTCTGGAGGCGAGAGACCCTCTGGAGGCGAGAGACCCTCTGGAGGCGAGACCTCTTGGAAGGTGTCCACCAGGACCCTCTCGGCACAGGAAACTGGAGGGGGTCCCTCCTGGGACCCTTTGAGACCCTCAGAAGACGTGGAGGCGTCGGGACCCTCCGAAGACGTGGAGGCGTCGGGACCCCCCGAAGACGTGGAGGCGTCGGGACCCCCCGAAGACGTGGAGGCGTCGGGACCCCCCGAAGACGTGGAGGCGTCGGGACCCCCCGAAGACGTGGAGGCGTCGGGACCCCCCGAAGACGTGGAGGCGTCGGGACCCCCCGAAGACGTGGAGGCGTCGGGACCCCCCGAAGACGTGGAGGCGTCGGGACCCCCCGAAGACGTGGAGGCGTCGGGACCCCCCGAAGACGTGGAGGCGTCGGGACCCCCCGAAGACGTGGAGGCGTCGGGACCCCCCGAAGACGTGGAGGCGTCGGGACCCCCCGAAGACGTGGAGGCGTCGGGACCCCCCGAAGACGTGGACAGGACGGTAGCGCCCTCTGGAGCCGGTGTGTTCTGGAGCTGAGCCAGGACCAGGAGACGAGACTGCGAGCGATGAGACCACCGTCGAGTCTGCAGACGAGGAGACCACCGTCGAGTCTGCAGACGAGGAGACCACCGTCGAGTCTGCAGGCGAGGAGACCACCGTCGAGTCTGCAGGCGAGGAGACCACCGTCGAGTCTGCAGGCGAGGAGACCACCGTCGAGTCTGCAGGCGAGGAGACCACCGTCGAGTCTGCAGGCGAGGAGACCACCGTCGAGTCTGCAGGCGAGGAGACCACCGTCGAGTCTGCAGGCGAGGAGACCACCGTCGAGTCTGCAGGCGACAGTCTGGGTGCCGGCGTGGAAGCCGGTCCTGGAGGTACAGCACCATCCATAGCAGCTGGGGAAATGTTGCCCTCTGTGGAAGCTGGAGACACTGTGGGAACTATGGGGACTACACCCTCTGTAGACACTGGAGCCGCAGGCTCAAGACCGGCTACAGGCTCAGGACCGGCTGTGGACGAATCAGCCACGTGGACCGAGGCTGGGTCAGCAGGACCTCTCTGGCGGCGGCGTGCAGACAGTGAGGGTGAAGCAGAGCAGGCAGGTGAAGGTAAACATGCTGGAACAGAGTCCACAGTGTCTGACTGGTTGAGGTGGTCTAAGGGGGTGAGATGTTCTAAGGGGTTATAAGGGGTTGGTGTAGGAGGACCGACAGCACCAGATGGACGAGCGGCCTCAACCACTCCATCACTTCCAGCACCGCGTCCAGGACCTCCCCCATACCAGGTGTACCACACAGTTCAGGTAGACTGATAAATACATTAAACAGTCTGTTTGTGACAACCCACCTCTCCCACAGGGTGTAGGAGCTTGAGTCCAAAAACCATCGGACCGGTTCACAGAGCTGCTGAAACTCCTCCTCAGACAGCCTGGAGAGGAAGCACTCGTCTGCTGGGTTCAAACTTGGCAGCCGCATACTGTCAGGTTTTGGAGGCATGACAGAACCCAAGTGCAGACAAGAAACTCTCACAGGGAGTCAGGTGTTTCAAAGAAGGAGGAGTATTTAATGACAAAACTTGTAAGGCAGTCTGTGTAACAAAAACACTTACATGGGAGTTGAATCAGAGACCAGAGAACACGAGGGATACCAAACGATGCGGCTGCACTTACTGAGACACAGAACAGGGCTTATATACACACACTCACAGACAAGACAAAATCACAAACACCTGGGGACAATTAACTAGACACACAGAGCAGGACTGGGAAGACTAAACCTAAAACATGAAGTAAACTAGGAAGACTGGACCTGGAGGTTTACAACTACAACTAAGATACAGAACGGTTAAACTAATAGTAAATAAACACAGAGACTAAATAGACAAGAACTGGAGGTTAACCTAAACACAGAACAAGACTAAAACTAGAAGCTAAAACTAAAGGTTTAACTAAAAGCAAATACTGGGAAACTACCTGAAACATGAAACATGAAGTACACTAGGATGACTAGAGGATACAACTAAGAGTAGTAAAATCAGGAGG
>JBBPBX010005613.1:49677-70048 GCA_038048925.1 Garcialebias charrua | reverse complement strand
ACCACCACCACCTTGATTTTGGACTGGTTGAATCTTTAAATTTCTGTCCCATGTGTATCCAAAATCTCAACGGTATCAGCCTTTATTTGACATGGACTATTGAACTTTAGCCTTCAAGGACTATATTTATTGTGAGGCTGTGCTGAACAATGAAACCTTGGGGATATTATGGATTAATAATTCACACAACAAAAAAAGGTTAATGAACTAGACTGTTTGTTTGTTTGTTTGTTGTTATTGTTTCATATTTCACTGTGTATATTTATACAATTGAATGGCCATTAGGCAGCATGGTGGCAAAACCCGGTAGAGCCGCTGACTCTCAGCGAACAGGTCCCTGGTTCAAATCCCGGTCCAGGGCCTTTCTGGGTGTAATTGGCATGTTCTCTCCGTGCATGTGTGGATTTTCTCCAGGTACCATATTTTCCATTGTAAAGGTTGCACCGTTGTATAGGTCGCAGTGTCCAATTATTGCCAAAAATTGGAAAAATCCATAAATAGGTTGCAACGGTGTATAGGTCGCACCTACGTCACCGCCGACGTAACGCGTCATCCACCGCTGACGCGCCGCGTGACCGCTGAGTCAACCCGGCAATATGGACTGAGTGTTTAGCTCTGCTGCTAATGTCTGCCAGAAGCTAACAGAAGCTAAACACGAGACGAGTCGGTCTCTGAAAACACGAATAAAGCTATTTATAACATAAACAGAAGCTAACAGAAGCTAAACACGAGACAAGTCCGCCTCTGACACAAATACAAAATCGAATTTTATCTCAAATGATTCATCCAGCCATAGTTAAGTACATTAGAGCCTTATAATTACACTCTGTAAGCAGAAAAAAATATACACAGAGTGGTTCCGAAGCTATTTATAACGTTTAAAGGGGACCACAGATAGGTTTTTAAATTTTTTATGGTATGTCTGTGGGCTATCCAGACAATGTTCATTCAATTTAATACACAAAATAATTCTTAGATAATCAATTATACCCTTTTTAATTCTGCCATTTTTAACTTTCGTTTTGAACGACTGGTTTATGATAATGAGCTCTGAAAGCCACGCCCTTCAAAGATCTGTTTACATTAACTCCGCCCTCTGTAACAGCCAGTATCTCTAAACTGTTGTTTTAAAATTAGCTCTTTTTTTAAAAAGGGTTATGCCAAATTTACACTACATGTGTTCCGGCTCTGCCCCGCTCCGGTCCGACCTCCGCAGCAAATACGCACCCATTATAATCAATGAGAGCGTCTACACTGGCTCCGCACGGCGGCGGCGAGCTTACGGCACTCCGTCAAAATTAGAACAGATCCTATTTCTGCCGGACGCCGGAGCTGTGTGCCGGAATCAACTTTTAAAGATTACGTCGCACCAACAGGAAAAGGAACGAGCACAACATCCGTATTTACAAAATAAAATCAATGATTGAATGATCTACAATACTCACCCATTACAGAGCAAATGTCCTGAAAATATCTCAATGCAAAAAAACAATCAAACAGCGAGGCAGTCTCTACTGTTGTTCTCCTTCTTCCACCGAATGAATTGTTTTGCTCTGACTTCCTTATTTATCACTTGATTTATCGCGCGATCTCGCAATTCCCGTGCATGCGTCTCGGAGCGGCGAATCCAGGCGGACCGGAGCGGAGGTAGTGTAAACTGGACTTGAAACGCTCAGCTGCGACCTGCGGAGCGGAGTGGGGCGGAGCCGGAACGCATGTAGTGTAAATTTAGCGTTTTTTATCACTTGATATATCGCGCGATCTCGCAATTCCCGCGCATGCGTCTCGGAGCGGCGCATCCAGGCGGAGCAGAGCGGAGCTGAGGTAGTGTAAACTGGACTTGAAACGCTCAGCTGCGACCTGCGGAGCGGAGCGGGACGGAGCCGGAACGCATGTAGTGTAAATTTGGCGTTAGTGTTAACCTTTTCTGCTCAGTCTCTCATCCGTGGTCAAAAGACACAGGGGAGATTTTCCTCCAGAGCTGAAGTCTCTGCTTCAGGGTTAACTCCCTTGCTCGCCTTGCACATAAACCACACGGTGGCTGAAGGTTAATCCTCTTGTTTTAATAATAATTCCAGCCAACGGGTGCACAAACAGACTTTCTTACAGCCGCGTTTCAATTTGCCGTTCACTTTACTCCACACACACACCCTAGAGGGTCCTTTAGCGTGTTGAGGAGAGCAAGACGTGACGGTCTAAAATATCCGTATACAGGTACACTGGTCTTTAAAAGCCTAGAGTCTAGGCTTTTGACGACCAGTGTACCTGTATACGGATATTTTAGAGCAAAAAAAAGTCCTGCTGGATGGACAGTGTGTGCCCGTACATCATGCTGTAGTTTAAAGATAAAGTTAACGTGTTTAACTCCATTCTTTTATCATCCTGGAAGGCTTAACCAAGCTTCAAAGCAGCTCTGCGCCGTGATGGACAGAGAGCAACAGCTACAGGACAGATGCACGTGACGTGCAGCAGGTCCTCAGATGGATGGATGGATGGATGGATGGATGGATGGACGGATGGACGGACGGACGGACGGACGGATGGACGGACGGACGGACGGACAGACGGATGGATGGAAGGATAAAGCTTGGACCTCAGTCAGTAAAGAATCCATCTGTCTGGGTTCAGGAAGGCAGGATGTTTGATGGAGCTGACGTGGAGCCAGGAGGACGCAGCTGCTCTGAGCGCTGCACCTGTTACCTGCTCAGGAGTTGACAGAACTCTTCAGCGACGCAGAGGATGAAGAATTCAATGAGTTTGAATAAAAATAAATAAATAAATATTTTTTGGTGTTTATCTTGTTACATTTTAAATAGATGAAGGTTGTTGCAAATTGCGCGCACACGTTTGGAATACCCGACAAGCGAAATTATTTAAATCCAGCGGATTTGAACATACTAATTTATTAAAGAAAAGTTCAGCTCAGACACATCTTTGCTATAATTTTCAGCAAATAAATATGTTTTTTAAGTGTTAAACAAAAGATGAGATGAAATCAGGAAAAACAACCGTCGTCTTTTATACTGAAGTGGGTTGAGCCTAACCAGGGGTTGCTAGGTGAGGGGCTGGACTCAGGTTTGAGGTGGGTTGTCCTGGCGCTTGTGACATCACAAGCGCGAGGATTTGAAAACGAAGTGTTTCTATCAAAGACAAATTCATTCATTCAACCTTTATTTAGTCAGGTAAATCTTATTGAGCCTCGTGGGCTCATTTACGAAAGTGACCTGCTAAAACTAAAGAACGATGAACAGCAATGGTAAAATTTCCTTACACAATGAACAATAGAAAAACAAAAGAGAGAAAAACAAAAGAGAGAAATACATAGTTTTTTTTATTTTATTTTTTTAACAAAGTATCAAAAAACTAGCAAAACATTATAAGGTAGATGTATAAAATCAAAGACAGGAACATATCTGCATTGGTTTTTGCCAGGATTCCAACAGATTCTTAAAACCTAAATAAATATACTTAGAGTAAATAAACCACTTGGTGCATTTTTTTGGCCCTAAGACTGTTTTTTTATGAAGTGCATACCCAAAGTTGAGTAAAAAAACATTAAAAGGTGAATGTTGCATCTGTGGTCTCCTTTAAATGCTACAAAAAGATCATTTTTTAAACAGAGCTAACAGAAGTTACATCCAGACCAGGAGGCCGACAGAAGCCGTGTTTCCATCAAGGTTTCTAGGTGCGCATTTTGAAGTATCGCAGCAGAAAAGCTTAATGGAAACGGCAAAATACGAAGTTACTTCCTGAAATTCGCCAAAAAGTTTATACGCTCGCTTGAGGTGGTTTTTGGGAGCTGCGAAACCGAGCAGCTGCGCAAAACGACAGATGGAAACACATTTGCCGACTCGTGCTGCCGTAGCGCACATTCACGTCACGTGACTGATCAGCTGTTTCCGCTCCGAACAGCATGTAACTCGCTAAAACTAGTTGGCATGACAGAATAAATACAACTCGCCCGATAGCAACACGTACCTGAAATATTCTCTCCATTTTGACGAGATGTGTGGCCGGGTTCTGTTGTCAACCGCTACTTCCTGTTTACTCTCTGGTTTACTGTAGACATGCGCAGTGCTGACGTCTGACGTAATGACGCTGACGTCTGACGTAATGACGCTGTGCGCGGCTTGGAAGAAGCGCTTCAAGCCAGCAGATGGAAACACTTCTGATCTGCATTAATTTGTATTTACATATTTGCGAGGTAGCTCAAAATTCGAAATGAAAATGGATGGAAACAGGTAAAGAGTCAGTCCGAGCAGAGGAGATTTTTTTCGGACACATGAGCTGAAAATGGTATTCTTCTTCTTTGGTCTTCTCTGGACGTGGTACTGCACTGCGCCCCCTAGCTGCCGAAACTGGTACTGCACTAGGCCCCCTAGCGGCCGAAAGTGGTACTGCACCATTTTCTGCCAAAGTGAAAAAGGGCCACAACTCAGCCAAAAATTGGTCTAAAAATATGGGAAAAAAATCCATAAATAGGTCACACTGGTGTATAGGTCGCAGGCTTTGAAAAAACCATAAAAAGGTGCGACCTATACACCAGAAAATACAGTACTCTGGTTTCCTCCCACAGACCAAAAACATGCATGATTGGTGTCCCTAGGCGAGAATGAGAGAGTGAATGGTTGTCTCGTTTGTCTCTATGTGCTTCTGTGATGGACTTGCGACCTGTCCAGGGTGTACCCCACCCATCACATAGGGATTGCAGGACATGGGCATCAGTGACTCCCATGTCTCAAAATGGAAGAAGCGGGTAAAATTTAATGGATGGAATGATGAATGGTCATCAAGGGTTTTTGTATTTAATATTATTGGTGTTTTTGCACAAATGCAATATATGGTGCCTATGAATATAAATTCAGTCTCTGTGATACCCCCCCCCCCCCAACACACACTCACACACACCGACGGAGTCTTACCTATATTTTCTGATAAATTGCCCAGTTAATATTATGATTAATTTAAGGTCACTATTAGCACTCTCATGACAGAAAACAATATACGTGTTACACCATTCCTAACATTTGAGAATAATACGCTTTCTAGTTTTCATTTTGCCCTAACATCTAGTTTCTTAAGTGATTGGGGTGGCTAAGCATTAGCCTAAAGTGGCCACGATCGCTACTTGTGACACCCTGGCTCCATTATTGCATCTTGTGGTGGATAAAATTTGTCCCTTCACTCCCCAGGAGCCACCACTCTGCACAACCTTGAACAAGAAAAAACAAGCAAATCAATACAAAAATAATAATAATAATATTAGTAAAAGTAAATTAGAAAATAAAATCTCCATATTTTCTTTTCCACAGTGTCACTCCTATAGCCACTTCTATCTTGCATCAGAAACATTGAGGTTCACTTACATTCACTGTTTAATTTCCGTCTATAAACATGTGTCTCATTCACTATTTAAATCCCTCAAAACAATTCAATATCAGATTCTATTAACAACGTTTCATGATATATTCATGTGTGTTATTGCTGAATGAACAGATGCATTCCAGTCATGCAGTGATTTCTCATAAACACTGATAAGATACATTTTTTTATGTTTTCTTTATATTTTACCTCCTCTAAAAAAGTTAAGTCTGGTCCTCTGGGCATTCAAAAAACAAAACAAAAACAAACAAAAAAACATTTTTGAATGTCCAGAGGACCAGACTTAACTTTTTTAGATGTTTCTACCTGGATTATTGAGCATACATAAAGATATTTTACCTCCTCCTTTTTGGACATTCTTCCTGAGTCCCAAAGTGTGTCTCACTCAAAGGGACCTCAGGTGGTGCTGTTGTCCTGACAACCAATGAGAGGAGCTTCACATCCGCGCGGCAGGAGAAGCAGGGAGGATGAGGATGAGGAGGAGGAGGTGGGGGGAGTTGTTTTCTCGGCTGCAGCTGCTGGCTCTGACGTGCCTTTACGCAGAGAACATTACGCACCACAGAGCGAGGACTCCGCACTTTCTTGCCCCAAAACAAAGAGTTTCAGGCAGCAGCTTGATCAGTGTTGGATTTAAAGCCACTGCCTTTACGCAGAGAACATTACGCACCACAGAGCGAGGACTCCGCACTTTCTTGCCCCAAAACAAAGAGTTTCAGGCAGCAGCTTGATCAGTGTTGGATTTAAAGCCACTGCGCGTTTACTGGAAGTCTGGACTACTTCTGCTCCTTTTGGTTTTCTTCATTTTTTTTCTACTCACCTTTTGGATTTATAAGTAGTTGCGGAGACGCGCGCTTCTTTGCGCATCTTTTATTTGTATTTATTTTTTGGGGGGCAAAAATGCAAGCTGGACGCAAATCGTGCTGGAGGCAGTTGCAGGCTTCGTTTTTCAGACTGCTCTGTCTTCTCCCCACAGGATTCCCTGTCCGGAGTGTGGATATGCAGCGGGCTACGGACAACATCACCATCCGCCAGGGCGACACGGCCATCATAAGGTAAGACTCAACTTTCCTCCTCTTCCTCCTCAGCCTCCTGGCTCCCTCATCATCAGCATCCTCCTCCTCCTCAAGCAGGCTGCTGTGGAGGACAGTGCGTGCTTGTTTTGGTGCCGATTTCCTCCAACTTCTGTTCCGTGCATGAACGAAAACACAAGAAAATAAAAAAATCTTCTTTTATCAGACAATTTGCTTAAAATGTGACTTTTTCGCACAGTTTTCACTAAAACACATCCTTGTTGTTGTTGTTTAAAGTGAATTCCCTCCATCCCTAATCTGGTATTTTGATCATGTTTCTTTTAGTCACTGAAGTTTTATTTAAAGAAGGTTCTTTATGGCTGTTGTTTTGCAGTAGGGAGATAATTCCACAACAAGATAAAGGGATGATGTTAAAAAATGGAGAAATGTGTCCATAGAAGACTAAAGGCTCCAATTAGTGTCAACTTGCCCATTCTGGGAAGCTGCTGTGGGCAGATGTGCCTGACCACGTGAGCTGCTGAGCCATGTGTTTGTGACAGCCTATAAATGCATCCTGATTAAAACCCCTTTCCCTGCAAACATGTCCCTCACTCAGCCTCCCTCCTGCCTCACCCATCGTCTCTAAAAGAGGATTCAGTCTAATGTGGGCAAATTCACTGGTGAAATGGGCTGCACACAGAACAAACACTCTGCTGCATTGATTTCCTTTACTCTGCTTGTTCCCAGGCTGTATACACTGTCAGTCTTTGCCTAATGAATTTAAATTGTGGTTACAAGATGGACCTTTAGCACAAGCTGTCAAAAAAGGCTGCGGACACAAGCAAGTTAAAAAGACACAATAAATGCAAGAACGTTTATTCAAATGCATAAACAGAACTGCCACGCATGACATTTGTTTGAAAAGTGCACCGAATAATTCAATTTATTGTTTTTTCCCCCTTGAAATCAGGCACTGTCTGCTGCTCAAATTAGTTAATTGACTTAGTGTTTGGTTCAAAACTATTTGTTTCCACTTCCAAATCTAAATGACTGCAACTTTTCCAGGCAGTCTGCTTTTGAGTCGCAGTGTCAGACTTTTCCTTCAACAAGAGGCAGTCACGATTTTATCATCAAAGACAGCACCTAGATTTAAAATGATACAAATCACTATTTTAAATCTGATTTGACTGATGGCTTGGAGGAACCACTTTTCAACCATCACAAGTTCAAGTTCAAGTTGTGTTTATTTATCATATGCAAGGTTAACAAAGGGTTAACTGTACAATGAAATGCTTAGGAAGAGAAGAACCTATTTGACTCCATAAAAAAAAAATCAAAGAACAAACAAGAAATACAAAAAGCGTGCAATAAGGGTACACGCACAAAAAAAGTACAAACAAGTGAAAAAGTAATTATAATACATACAATATCCTAAAGAGAGATAGTAAACAACAACATGGTAGAATATAATGGTGCAAGCAGAATGAATTTGAATGAATAAGTATTTCAAGGTAGTAATATAATATAAAATGCACATGATGTAGATAGATAGATAGATAGATAGATAGATAGATAGATAGATAGATAGATAGATAGATAGATAGATAGATAGATAGATAGATAGATAGATAGATAGATAGATAGATAGATAGATAGATAGATAGATAGATAGATAGATAGATAGATAGATAGATAGATAGATAGATAGATAGATAGATAGATAGATAGATAGATAGATAGATAGATAGATAGATAGATAGATAGATAGATAGATAGATAGATAGATAGATAGATAGATAGATAGATAGATAGATAGATAGATAGATAGATAGATAGATAGATAGATAGATAGATAGATAGATAGATAGATAGATAGATAGATACATAGATAGATAGATGATAGATAGTTAGATAATCACATAAATAACATATACTACATGAGTTGTGTGACAGGTTATTGCACAGGTAGTGACATTGAGATTGAATTATTAGTTATTGCTAGTTGTTCAATGTTCGAGAGTACAGTAATCTGACAGCTTGTGGATGGGGTGTCTATGAGTGCACATCTATTTTCCCCAGCTCCCCGGGCGCTGACTACGGCTGCCCACACTGCACCACCTGGTGGTGGTTGGGTTAAATGCAGAGGCCAATTTCGTCTGTCAAGTATGGGAAACATACACAGATGACAAAAATGTGATATTTATTTATTTATTTTTATAATAGCTGTTCTTTAGTCTTTTTGTATGTGATCCTATATCGTCTGCCTGAGGGTAGTAGATGGAAGAGTCCTTGGGTGGGTGTGGTCCTTACTGATGCTGTGTTCTTTACACAGACATCAGGTGTAGTAGATGTCTTGGATGGTGTGGAGACTGCTACCAGTGATGTCCTCTTCTGTTTGCACCACCCTCTTTAGTGTTTTCCAGCTCTGACTGGTGCAGTTCCCATATCACCCTGTGATGCATCCTGTCAGCAGGCTCTCAATGGTGCACCTAAAAATGTTGGTGAAGATGCTGGTGTTTGTACCAGCTAAGTAATCAAATGTTGAAGTTGCATCTCAGTGGGTTTGATAATTGCTTAAATTTATTTCCAGTCAGGCAGTGGTAAACTGCAACTCAAAAACTCACGGGCACAAATAAATAAAAAATATTCCACACCTAGTTTCCACCCGACAATAAACCAAGGGAAAACAAGAGGAAGAAAACAAACAGATGAGAGGTAAAAGTTTGACTTGTGGTGGGAGGCCGTCGAGTGGTAATTTGTACAACGACACACTCAATGTGATTCGGTAAGCCACATTTTGTGAGTGCTGAGGGGGTGTCGGTGACTGGGAGGTGTAATAAAGGCCTTAGCTCGCTCAGTGGAGCCTGGAGCTGCCAGTCGTGACACTTACGCTTCATAGGAGAGTCACAGGAGAATGGAAACAGCGTGTGGCCAAATAACCTCTGAAACAGAAGCAGCACACCTTACAACCAAAATGAAGAAGGACTTTTTTTTTTTTACCAGGTGCAGTGAAGTCACGTCTCTTCAAGATAAAACTGTTGGACTTGAAGTAACAGTGTGACTCAGATTCCGATATTTTGTCATAAATATTTGTTCAAGATACAAATCACTTGATGCTATAAACAAGTTTTCATGCATTTCTGATTTTTTTTTAAGATCATGAAAGTTCAATAAAGAAGTACAATGCCCTAAATAGTTTAGGCCATAGTTAATAAGGGTGCCTGAAGCACCAGTAATAATATTTGTCACATAATCTAATGTTTCCAACATGAAATTAAATTTGCTGCTCTCTGCACAGCTTTACAAAAACACATACAAACACATGTCTCGATTTAGAGAGGTTTGCTTAAATGTTTGGTATTAGTACAACATGAAAATGTCCAGAAAGACCTCAGTGGGATTTCACCAAAACAAGTCAGGGAGCCTGCCCTAAATGGAGCTCTATATCTCAGAAATATTTCACAGTAGAAATATTCTTTAGAGTTTAAACTGCTCAGAGAAAAGTGGATTATACATGACAAAAATGGTATTTTGATATATAAAAATAAACACCATGACAGTTTAAATGTGACAACTTTTTTGCAGATTTTACTTCAGAATGTTCAATTTCAGAGTAAAATATTATCAAACACACATTTTTTAGGTGTTTACATTTTAGGAAAAAATTGTATAGTCTATAAAGTATTCAATTCAATTAACTTTAGTTCATTTATATAGCACCAAGTCACAACTGAAGTTGTCTCAGGGTACTGAAGAGAAACATTCACATACATGAAAACCCAATTCGTACAAGTTATTTATCTAAGGAAGCCAGCAGAATTTTTGATTCTTCATTTCATTACAATCCTGAACAACACAAAGGCAACAGTGGAAAGAAAATATCATTTTTACACAGGAAGAAACCTCCAGCAAAACCAGGTTCAGGACGAGCAGCCATCTGCTTCAACCTGCTGGGTTTAAGAGGAACAGGAAACAATGACAGATACACAATGACAGGTCAAGAATCACATTAAGATAGAAATAGTATCAAATGAAAACCATTCAATTTTAACAATTAATTAAGAAAATTAGATCAATTTGTCCTCTTGTGGTCTAAGCTTAAAGGGGACCAAATGTAGGATATATAATTTTTTGTGGTTTATCTGTGGGCTATCCAGACCATTTTCAGTCAATTTTATACACAAAATAATGCTTGGATAATAAAATATCCCCTTTCTAATTCTGCCAAATTTCACTTCCGTTCTAAACGACCGGTTTATGAATAATGAGGTCTGAAAGCCACGCCCTACAAAGACCTATTTACATTAACTACGCCCTCTGCAACAGCCAGTATCTCTAATATGTTGTTATTTTAAAATTAGCTCTTTTTTATTACTCATTTGACTTACTGTTAGTGCTAGTAGCTTAAGATAACTTACCAAAAGCCCTCTGCGCGCGCCGCCATTTGCAGCTCCTTTTTTTAGCATTAGCTCCGAGGCTAATGATAGCTTTTCCTCTCCGAGCGGGCGGTGTGCTCCGCTCGTTGCATGCGGCGCTTGTTGGAGCGTGCTTCAGTCCACACACAAAGTTCACAGAATGTCTCCAGTTAATTTATCCGCATGAGGCAACTTTTGACCGGACCCCCGGACCTCAAAAGTCAGTAGCTCCCAACAACTCCCGCACGCAGATGGTGTCTTCGCCGGCGGTCTGCAAAACAAAAGGCTTAAAATTTTTTTTTTTTTAAATGGTATCCGCGACCAGGACGCGAACCCGTGTCCTTCAGATGACAAGTCCGGTTCATTACCTCTGGGCCAACCCAGTTATGCAAAAATAGTCTTTCATCGTATAAGAAATAATCACAACCACCTACATTTAGAACGCTGAAGTTTTGATTAGATTTTGATGAAGTGAAAGGTATTCTTAAAATAAATAAGTTGCTAATCTGAAAATATATCGATCAGTGGTGCTTGATGGTACAGACTGTCGCCCCGCGAAGAGAGTGTGTGTGTCACGTGCACAGTTTTCTGCCGGCTGAGCGTTGGGAGCGATATTACACTAAAAATTGAACTAAAACGTAAAAATAACAATTATAAAGTATTATTATGTCGATGTATATATCTAGTCTTACCCTGATTTCTCCGAAACAAAAGGCTTTAAAAAAAGGGGGAAAAAGAAAAGATGCCTTTGACAGGATGCGAACTCCGTTCTCCTGCGTGGTGTTCAAGTGTCGTAACCGCTCAACCAAACTGACAGTTGTGCAGAAGCAGTCCTTCATTATATAAAAAACAAGTCCAAACCGCGAGAGTGTGTGTGCACAGTTTCAACGAGACAGGGTTCATTCAAACAAGGTAATAAAACATTCTGGTTTTACTCAAGATGTGCTGCTGGCTGGAGCAGGGCTGAGCCCATAGCCCCCCCGGGGGCTAAATAAATGAATAAATAAATAAATGACCGCCAGGTCAGCTCCAAAACTGCTCGGCAACGGTGACGTTTTTTATACTGAAGTGGGTTGAGCCGCACCAGGGGTTGCTAGTTGAGGGGCTGGACTCAGGTTTGGTGTGGGTTGTGGCTACGGTTTGTGACGTCACAAACCGCAGGAAGTGCAATCGGAGTGTTTCTATCAAAGATAAATAAATATACTTAGAGTAAATAAACCACTGGGTGCATTTTTTTAGCACTAGGACTGTTTTTTTATGAAGTACATACCCAAAGTTCAGTAAAAAAAACATTAAAAAGTGAATTTTGTATGTGTGGTCCCCTTTAAGACAGCATAACAAGCCAACCCTAACTATAGGATAAAAGTAAAGTCTTAAGCCCAGACTTAAAACTGGACAATGTGTCAGCTTTACAGACAGCAACTGGAAGTTGGTTCCACAAGAGAGGAGCCTGATAACTGGAAGATCTTCCTCCCATTCTGTTTTTGGAAACTCTAGGAACCTTAGTCGGAGAAAGAAGTGCTCTGTTAGGAAACAGAACAATAAGATCTTGAATATAAGATGGAGCTAGGTTGTTGAGAGCTTTGTAGGTTAGAAGTAAGATTTTGAATTCAATTCTGGATTTGACAGGGAGCCAGTGGAGAGAAGCTAAAACTGGAAAGATATGATCTCTCCCACTAACTCCAGTTAAGACTCTGACAGCAGCATTTTGGATAAATGGAAGATTTTTTAAATAAAAAACAGATGTGCATATGTCAGAATCTTTTTTTAATTTTTTGGGTAGTTTGTAGTCTTTTGTGTTTATGTTTTCTGTTCATTCCCTTTTGGTTAGTTTGTTTTATTTTTCTATGGTCCATGTGTCACCACTTTTTTCTCTCTCAGTACTTTTCCATTGTCCGCCTTCACTCCCTGTCCCACCCACTTACACCTGTTCCTTGTTGTAATTTTGTCCAGGTGTCCCCACTCCTCTCATCAGTCCTTTTAGTTGTCCAGTCTTTACCTGACATGCAGTCTGACACTGTTGTGCTTTATGCCTTGTCTGGTTCTTCATGTCTCCTCAAGTTGTTTTTTTGTTAGTCCTTGTGACCATGTCAACCTGTTTGTTTTCTTTCTTTTTAAATGTTTTAGTTTTTATTCAATCTCCTTGTGTCAGATAGCTGTCTTGGGTCCAACTCTCCACAAACAGTGTAAGAATCAGACACTTCTACTGTTTACGGCTTAGGATTTTTTTTCAGTACAATTTATTGTTGTTGAGCAGTGACTCTTTGTCTGATGCTTTCTATCTAGACATGTTTCTGTCTGCCTGTCTATCAATCTTTTTGTCAGGAAGTGATAAGCTGTGTTTCCATCCATTTTCATTTATATTTTTGAGCTAATTTTTGAAATCTCGCAAATATGTAAATACAAATTAATGCGAAGCAGAAGTGTTTCCATCTGCTGGCTTGTAGCGCATCTACCAAGCCACGCACAGCGTCATTACGTCAGACGTCAGCGTCATTACGTCAGACGTCAGCACTGCGCATGTCTACAGTAAACAGGAAGTAGCGGTTGAAAACAGAACCCGGCCACACATCTCGTCAAAATGGAGAGAATATTTCAGGTACGTGTTGCTATCGGCGAGTTGTATTTATTCTGTCATGCCAACTAGTTTTAGCGATGTTACATGTTGTCCGGAGCGGAAACAGCTGATCAGTCACGTGACGTGAATGTTCGCTTCGGCAGCACGAGTCGGCAAATCTGTTTCCATCTGTCGTTGTGCGCATCTGCTCATTTCCGAACATCCCAAAAACCACCTCAAGCGAGCGTATAAACTTTTTGGCGAACTTGAGAAAGTAAATACGGATTTTGCCGTTTCCATTAAGCTTTTCTGCTGCGATACTTCAAAATGCGCACCTAGAAACCTTGATGGAAACACGGCTATAGACACAAGTGTGTGTTTACAGTGGTGGATGTAATAAGCCACTGGTTGATGTTTCAATATGTATTTTATTCCAGGCTCCCCAACACATATTTTACAGTTTATACATTAAAACATTTACTTTTGTTTGGATTATTACAAAAGTGAAAAGGTAATAATAATAACCCAATGAATAATTTGAACTTCATACAAGAATGTTTGTGTATTTGAAAGTTAAAAAAATATACTGTATATGCATCAGACAGAATAAGTTACCATCGTACCTCAGCACAATGTTAAAACTAACTTAAAATTAGTTTTTCGTTTTATTTATTCTTTTTTTTTTTAATACAAAGAAATCGTTCCAGTGCCTTTCTGTGGTGCTGTCACTTCAGGTTGTTTCAAATTACGCAGTCCTCAGAATATCACTCCTCATCAGGTTTCATCAAAAGACAAATCACAGTAAGTGTTGACATACAGTATATCTACCAACAGTCGGTGCCTGTTGAGGAAAACTGAAAGCTATGCACCATAACTCGCGTTCCCTGAAGGAAGGGAACGAGGTGCAACATATGACTATGGGAATTGCACCGCCGTGCGGTTCACCTGAAGTAATACATTCACGCCTTGAAAAGGCAGGTGGGCGTCAGCGTCATCGAAGAGGCCCTGCCCTCTTTGTATAAAAGAGGCTGACGCCACACCTTCAACCTCCAAGTGCACTTCACCGAGCTTGGGCATTGAAAGGGCAAACATATGTTGCACCTCGTTCCCTTCCTTCAGGGAACGTGAGTTATGGTGCATAACTTTCAGTTCCCTTTTCAGTCAGGTTCACTCAGTGCAACATATGACTATGAGAATGTACTTCATTCACGCCCTGAAAATGCTCTGGAAATGCATGCTTGTGAGAACTTATGCCTTTATATTGGGTCCAGCTGTACTCTATTCTGTGGTAGAGAGGACAGCCTGAGTGACATCACATGTTATGACATCCAAACTGTAGTGTTTTGCTAACGTGTTTGAAGATGCCCAGTTGACAGTAGCACATATGTCTGTCACTGGCACACCCTTGAAAAGGGCACATGAGGCAGCCAGGCCTCGAGTGGAATGAGCATGTACCCCAGAGGGCACCTACTGACCTTTGCTGCTGTACGCCCTTTTTATGGCCTCAGTCACCCAGTGTGAGAGGTACCGTTTTGACAGGGCTCTGCCAGCAGCTGGATTAGCAAAACACACAAACAGCTGGTTTGTTTTTCTCCAACTGACAGTTCTTTCAATGTAAGCACTCAGGGCCCTAACAGGGTAGAGTGCATTCAGCCTCCTCTGTCCATCAGTGAGGATAGGGGGGAGGAAACTTTGAGAGCTCAAAGTCCAGACTTCTGGGATTTAAAGTTGGAACCTTTGGCACATATGCAGGGTTTGGACACAGGGTGACCTTTGACCCGTCAGGGGCAAACCTTTTACACATTGGGTGCACAGATAAAAAGTGGAGGTCACCCACACGTTTAGCTGAGCAAAGAGCTAAGAGCAAAGCAGTCTTATAATATAACAAATCTATCTTAATGCTGCTAATAGGCTCAAATGGAGGCTCACACGGAGTGTCCAGGACTAACTGGAGGTCCCAATAAGGGGCCAGAGTCCTTCTGGGGGGCCTTTTTCTCAGTACGCCCTTCATGAAACTTATCATGAGAGGGTGGGCACTGGGTGTTTTACCTCTCCAGCCTTCATGGCACGCTAAGATGGCTGATAGGAAGACCTTAATGGTGGAGAAGGAGCGGCCCTTCTCCAGCAGGTCTTGTAGAAAAGTGAGCAACTGGACCAGGTCACAGGAATATGAGATAATATTCCTCTCTAGACACCAGGCCTCAAAAACACGCCATTTGCGAACATAGAGAGTCTGAGTTGACTGAGCTTTCGCTCCCTGTATTGTGTTTATGACGTTACAGGCCGGAGGCCATCAGCCGGTTCCTCTCAGCAGCCAGGCCCAAAGTTGCCATAATTCTGGACGTGGGTAAAGGAGCTGCCCGTGGGCCTGAGTCAGCAGGTCCCTGTGGGGGGGGCAGCTGCCATGGTGTCCCTGACAACAGTGAGATCACTTCTGGGAACCATGGTTTCTGTGGCCATCTGGGAGCTATGAGTATCAGGGAGAGAGCTCCCTGCGTACACGTTCCAACGTCGCCTGAATCGGGGGACGGGGGGAAACGCATAATATGGGCGGCCGTGGTATAGTGGTAATGGCAGTCATTCCCCGATCGGAAGGTTGGAGGTTTGAATCCCGCATCCACCCACCATGTGTCGTTGTGTCCCTGGGCAAGACACTTAACCCCAAGTTGCTCCCGGTAGGTCTGGATCAGTGGTTCTTAACCTTTTTTGAGCTACCGAACCCTCAAGTTTCATATGGCCACTCACCGAACCCCTCTTTTTTAATATATAAAATATGATTTTTTTTCCAAATTCTACAACATCACCTTGCTCAAAGAACAAAACCAACACAGTGCATGAACTCACAACAACTTTATTCTGGCCCAATAAGAGTTTCATCCCCCAAAATGCAGCTGGTTTGATGAGAGTTTCACCGATGGAGTGTGGCTTACCCTGCTTTGCGATCAAATAAGCAACTTCGTACGATGCTGCGAGGATCGGTTTGCTAACAGGTACAAATTCAAGAGCAGGCAGAGTGGCCCTTTCATCATATCTGGCTCGTTTCACCTTGAAATTAACAAAAAAAGGTAATTATTAGGTTGAAAGTGTCAGAAATTACCACAAAAAATTTAATTTACCTTAAACCAGAAAAAATGTACTAAAAATGTTGCTGAAAAGGTAGAATAAGCTTAAATTAGCAGAAGAAAGCAAAAAGAATCTATGTGCCCAATTAGGCTGAAAGAAGCAGAAATGAGCACAAAAATGTGGAAATTATCTGAAGAAAATCTAAAATTAGAAAAAAGATTCAGCTGAAAAGTAGCTAAAATAGCAGAAAGAAGCATCACCAGAATGAAGTTGAGAGAGCACATTTTTGCTGAATTAGGATGACATTTTTTTTAATAAGAGCATTAAATGTGGAATTAGCTTAAAAAGCTAAAATTAGCATAGAAACAACATCATATCTGGCTCGTTCACCTTGAATTCAGCAGGCGTTGTGTTCTTGTATTCTCCGTCTGTGCATCTTCATGAAGTGTTCCTTCAGTTTTGCCGGCGCCAGACTCGAGTTGCTCAACTTCGTGTTGCATATCATGCAGATCGGACGCTGACTTCCATCCCGTTCCGTGACACAAGTGAATCCATGTCAGACATATTCGTCCAACCACTTTCTTTTTTTGCCCGACATATTTACCGTTTGTAAACACACGACGTACAGCCTTTACTTCATGCGCGCGTTATATTTCCACATCACTGCACTGAATCTTGTGTTGCCAGATTGGGCGGTTCACCACGATTTTCCTTCTGACTTTTGCGGGTAGAGAGTGCTTTGGGCGGGTGGGACTCTATTTGGCAACACCGGTCACAACGATGTTTACACAAGTGTGTAAGCAGAGGCTTCACCGAACCCCTAAGACCGGCTCATCGAACCCCTGGGGTTCGATCGAACCCAGGTTAAGAACCAGTGGTCTGGATGGTGCCTTGCAAGGTAGGCTACCACTACCGGTGTATGAATGTGTGAATGAATGGGTGGATGGCTGGTATTGTAAAGCACTTTGGGGCTCCTCACAGGGGGCTAAAAAGCGCTATATAAATAAGCTTCATTTACCATATAGCACCCCTGCTGGCCAGTTTTGCACCAAAGCGTCTGTTCCCAGCGATGAGTTTGTTTCCCTTATCGAATTATACAGGACGCAGTGAGTACTGCTGCTGCAGGCGAACAGATCTACGGATGCCCGTCCGTATCGTGCCCAGATCTGGTCCACGATACACGGGTTCAGCCTCTACTCTGAGGAGAGCAGGGCCCCTCTGGAGAGGACGTCTGCCCCGTGGTTTAGCTCGCCCGGAATGTGTGTTGCTCTCAACGACAATATTCGGGAGCTGCACCACGTGAGAAGTTTGTGTATCAAGCTGAGGAGGGGTCGGGACCTTGTCCCCCTTCTCTGTTGATGAAGGACACTGTCGTTCTGTTGTCCGATTTTATCAGGACATGTTGTTTTGTAATCAGCCCCTTCTTGTAAAAGTGCTTCATGGACAAAAACACAGCTTTCAGTTCCAGGAAGTTTATGTAGAGCCTTGCCTCCTGCTGTTTCCAGACCCTCGGGCATGCTGGTTTCTGCAGAAAGCTTCCCAACCTGTCTTTGAAGCATCTGTGGTGATCAGTAGTTGAGAAAGTACTCGTCCCAGTGTGACGCCTGTCCTGAACACTGAAGGGGCCCTCCAGGATTCCAGAGCCTTCATGCACTCTGGGCTGATCAGTATCCCCCCTGCCCTCATGAGAGAGGCAGGATACATTTGTTTGTTTAGCCATATCCGCAGAGGGTGCATTTTTAATAAGGCCTGAGGCATGCAGACAATGGCTGCTGCCAGGAGGCCCAGGAGACACTAGCACAGTTTGAGGGACACACTCTGGCCCAGCTGAAAATGTGCCAGGCAGAGGTGGATGGATGAAATCCAAGCCTCTGAGAGCCATGCTCTGTACAGAATGGAGTTGACCTGTACACCCAAAAATATGGTAATCTGGGATGGTATCAGATTGCTCTTTTGCAGGTTTATTACGAAACCCAGAGCCTCCTGGTGAGTCATCACCATCTGTGAGTGCTTCTGCGCCTGGTCTCTGTCGCACCCGAGGACCAACAGATCGTCAAGATAATTTAGAACTCTGACCCCTTGACCCCTCAGTGGGGTTAAGGCTGCATCCAGACATTTTGTAAAGGATCTTGGTACAGTTTTTAGTCCGAAAGGGAGGGCCAGAAATTCAAATGCTTTTCCTTTGAAGACAAAACGGAGATATTTTCTGTGCAGTGCCAGGATGCTCACGTGGAAAAATGCATCTTTCAAATCGACGCTGCAGCCCTCACCACGCACCTCCGCCCTCTTCATCTCAAATTAATACATGTAGGGATTTTGAGATTTTTAAGAGTCCGTTAGGCACGCTGTTCGCTTTCTACATGTGCACCAGTCAAGAGGTGATTGGACAATTTAGCTTCAACTGGAAGGAGATGAAGACGTGTGATGCAGACTGAGTGACAATCGTCTTGTTAGCAAGGTAGCATTAGTTTCCACAATATGTTTTTTTTCTCTTTGGTGGTTTAGCATTAGCAAAAAAAAAAATTCAGTTAGCAGATTATAGGTTAGTAAAGTAAAACGTAAAGTACTATGTGTTGTCATCATTGTATGTTTCTATACAATGACAAAATTAGTTATCTGCATTTAACCCATCACACATGAGATGTACCCAGGTGGAGCAGTGGGCAGCTACTTGAGTACCCAGGGAGCAATTAGGGATTGGATGTCTCGCTCAAGGACACCACAACATGTGCATGGTGGGGAGTTGAACCCGTGGCTTTCTGGTCCCAAGTCGGCTGCCCTACCTCTACACCGTCTCAGCCCCAATTGTCGCAGATTTCAGCAGATTAATAGCAGATTATGGGTTAGCAAAACGAACCTGTGCCCACCTCTGTTTCCCAGCAGTCATGTTGAAACCTGTGCATTAGCTGAAAATGTTTGCTTTGTGCCAACATAGCCTCTTTTTTATATTTGCATATTATGTGTTTCGGAAATATATATAAATTTTTAAAGTCGATTCTTTAATGTATGTCTGTGTGTGACTCAGTTACAGTCAAAGTGCCAGGAGAAGCTCTGACAATAGACGCTTTCGCTCATTACAGTATCCATGACACTCTCTGTGATTGTGCTCCTCTGGGTAAAATTCTGCTATTTGACAATGCACCCTGCCTCGCTTTTAGTTTCAGAGGTGACATTTTTTCCACATGTGTTTTGCCCCAAAAGATCTTCATCAAAACTTGTCTTAAATGTGGTCTATTATGTAGGTCAGAGTCAGACAGACATTATGTGCGTGAAACCAGCTCGAGGCTCTACATAAAATCCTGACGTTAGCCCAATTCAAGCTTCATCGTGATTCATGGAGCCTGAGAAGTTTTTTTTTTTTTCATTTTCATTATTAAAGCTTCAACTATTGAACTCTGGTGGTTGAATCTGTGAGTGGTGATCCGAGCTGCAACTTTCCATCATCGAAACAAAGATTTTTCTGATCTAGCAGCTTAGCTGCACATCCCCTCATGTTCCACCATAAAGAAATATGATCAAACTCTGCATTTCCACTGAATCAGACAGTCACAAATCTGACAAAAACAGTTTTATTTTTTGAGCTAATATTGATTAATTGTATTTTCTTATTTGGAACCAATAATCTCCTACTGCAGTGAGCATCAACTGGTGGGTTGCGGGCCATATCTTTCGTATGGACCTTTTTTTTAGCCCATAAAATACAAAAGTGCTCATAAAAAAACATATTTTTAATAAAATTATTTTGCTCACAATACTGTATAGATGAAGGACCCTGAGTCAAGTCCAGCATCAGTGGTGGTTTTTTTTCCCCTGCAGATTGTCTTCTTGCAGTTGATACGTTTTGTGTGATGTTGTTTTCAAGATGGAACAGTTTTGCACTACAAGTACTTTGTACATTAACTTAACAATGTAGATTTTATATGTGGAACATAGGATATATATAT
>JBBPBX010005613.1:26912-38771 GCA_038048925.1 Garcialebias charrua | reverse complement strand
CAACATGTCCTCATTCCCTACTCGTCATATATTGACGCCCTCCGCGTCACATACTTGATGCGTCGGGTCGGCCCTTCTCGTCACTATTTGGTGTGCAGGGTGCTCTCATTTGCTTGTTTGGGGTTCAAGGCTTAAATAAAAGGGGAATGGTTAAGTTTAGGGTTAGTTATAAGGTTAGGCTTAGTGTTTAATTTTTGCCAGTAAAATCATTCCTCTTCATAAAAGCAAAAAAAAAGACGAAAGTGCTTCACTAAGACACCATCACAACTTACAATTTCCCTGCACACCAAATAATGATGAAACGGGTGACCCCTCTGCGTCAACTGTACGACGCGGAAGGGAACTCTGTGCCCAAGCGTCACACGTATGACGAGTAGGGAATGAGGATGGGTTGTACGTGACCTACGAACGAACCAAGTTAAAAATATGTAATCGAGCTACTGCATACTGGATGCAAGACCTACGAACGAGCCCCATTACAATTATGTAATCGAGCTACGGCGTAACTGCGTCAGTACGGCAAGCGGCAAGGTGGGGGAGGGGATTGCCTTGGCTGTTGTTTGTTGGGCATGGGCTGACACTGCGCATGACAGTGGAAAACTACCGCCAGCGAGAGGGGGGGCTGGGCTCCCAGCGGATGTACACACAGCCGCAGTGCACCTGGCGGCGGAGGGATCCGTACAGGTAAAGCGGTACTATTTAAAGGGCTAGGGCCATTTTTTCCCTCGTGGGTTAGTTACCGCGATTGAGAGTAAAGACATACGAACAGAGAAAGCACGAACAACGAACGAACAACGATCAAACAATGAACGAACAGGTAATAAATTTAAATTTAGCATTTTTAGACGAAAGCGAACGTTAGCACGTTAGCATTCATTTGTCAACGTTAGCATTAATTTTCATTTTTGCTCCTTAGGAATTAGCACGTTAGCACGTACGCTAATTTTCAACGCTCATCCAACGGACAGGTACAGTACTAAATTACAACCTAATAATTTTAAGACGAAAGCGAACGTTTGCACGTTAGCATTAATTTGTCAACGTTAGCATTAATTTTCATTTTTGCTCCTTAGAAATTAGCAATTGTGATTTTATGCTGATTTGCTGCAGTTCTGATGTTAAAAGCTGCTCTTTGAGAAGTGCTCATGGTTCATGGTTGACATCATTTTGCTGATGGATGGATGGATGGATGGATGGATGAATGTGATTTTATGCTGATTTGCTGCAGTTCTAATGTTAAAACCTGCTCTTTGAGAAGTGCTCATGGTTCATGGTTGACATCATTTTGCTGATGGATGATGGATGGATGTGATTTTAAGCTGATTTGCTACGGTTCTGATGTTAAAAGCTGCTCTTTGAGAAGTGCTCATGGTTGACATCATTTTGCTGATGGATGGATGGATGGATGGATGTGATTTTATGCTGATTTGCTGCAGTTCTGATGTTAACAGCTGCTCTTTGAGAAGCGTGGCTGAGAACTGTGTAGGAAGAGATTTGTATTTTTTATGCTTTCTCTGTGCTGAAAAATACGTACTATACCTTTTAAAAGTTCCTGCACTGGACTGTCCTGTACATTAAGGCACTTTGTTTTCATACATCTGGTTCCACAAAGTAGTTATTTAAATTACAGTATTGAATGTGCTGTGCTAAATAGCAATGTTTAACATTACTGTACACTACTGTACATGCTGTACAGTTACTGTGTGTGTTTATGGATGAATGTGTGGTGTACTGTGTTAGATAAGTGTAAATAAAGTTCTGTGCATGTTTATGGCCCAGTATGTCCGCTTGTTCAGTCTCATGACGATAAATGTGTGTGCGACGCTCCGTTAGCATTATTTCCGCAACCTACGCACGGAATGCGGACCTACGAACGGGACGCTATTTTCACCCCCGAGCTACGGCAGAATCGAGCTGCGAACGGTCCTTAGGTCCGGAACTCGTTCGTAGGTCGGGGGTTCCCTGTATTATATATATATATATTATATATATAGTTATATATATATAGTTATATATATATAATATATACAGTATATAAATTATATATATATATATGTGTGTGTATATATATACTGTATATACATATACACATATATATGTGTATATATATGTATACTGTATTTGTAAACTGTATATATATGTGTGTGTATACAGTATATTGGTATNGATGTCAACCCAGTTTTTGATATTGAGCTTTTTATTACTCCTAGGCTAGCTACAGCCACACACTAAAATAGAAGTCAGTATCTCCCTTATTTTTCAAGTTATAAAGATTACAACATGCAAAAACAAACAGAGGGTATTTCTATTTCCCCCGTTTTTGCTTCACAATGGGGGACAATATATAATATAATGTAATATATAAATCCTAATTCTTTGATGACCTGTTCATAAAACCCAAAAGCTACACTAATTGGGAACTTATTACATCTTCCAACTTGATTGTTGTCACTGATAACTTTAGTTCATTTGAGGTTGTACATTTTCATTCTTGTGTAAGTTCAGTTATGGAGTGGGAAATGGGAGTGGGAGTGGGAGTGCATCAAGAGCCTCAAATGCAGAACCACTAGACTGAGGAACAGCTTCTACCCTGAGGCTGTTAGACTCATGAATAAATAAATAATAAGAATAATCACTGCAAAATATCACATCATGCTGATGCTGATCTGTTTTCTTGTTGCTGTGTTCATCTGTGACCATCTGCTCATACAGACTCATGTTCGTGCTGCTGTTTATAATGATGTTTTTCCACTACATTAGGGCTTAGTGTATTACTAGTTGATGTTTCTCTTAGTTAATTCTAGATGTTATTACTGTTTTTCTCTTGCATTTGTTGTTGGATGTAACTGGGACCCCGTGTACATAATCTCGTTTTCATCACATGTACCACATGCGGTGCAAATGACAATAAAGACTCTCTGACTCTCTGACTCTCTCTGACTCTGACTCTGGAAGATTTAGAAGAGTCCTGATAAAAAAATAAAAAATATTTTTTTTTTCTTTCTTATATTTAGTAATGATGACATATAATTCAGTTCTGCCAAAATTACACAAAGAGGGCCTTCAATCATCAATAATGTTGTAACAAATCCAAACATGGACTCAATGCACAAGATACTTTTCACAAACATCACAAACGTTTTGAAGTGTGAACTTTGGGGGAAATAGTCCATTCCAGGAGGGGATGGGGTAAAACAAATGTTTATTTTTTTATGATTTTTGTGCAGGGGGCAACAGTACAACATAAATTGGGAATTGCAAACCCTATGGCTCCTGTACACTATTCCTCTGTACTGTTCATCAGGTCAGAGCAACATATGTTCTTTTTTACACTGAAGAGTCTCTGAAACCATCTTAATCTCCATCTATTCCTTCACCTGATGCCCCCATCCCCCCCACACACACACACCACCACCTTTATTTTTCTCTATTGTCCTACTGTGCAGTTTTAACTCATTTTGCATTGTGAGCTTAAATTCTGGTGACAGGAGGATGGAGTTTCATTCTGAGAAAGACGAAAAGAATAATGTCTAAAATGACAGGTGGCCCAGAAGCTGCTGTTATAAAAGAGCTGCAGAAATATTGTTGCAACAGAGACATGATGCATAGAATTAATGTGAATGTGTTTTGGGGGGTGGGGCTGTCTTGGTATTAGTACAATCAGCACAATAATCCCTTCTGTTCCAGCCTAGGTCCATGTAGGATTTTACAAATCAATTTAATTTTCATTCAGGGGCTGCAATGGGGGGATCTCAGTGCCAGTTGGGTCATTACTGGTGTTTTTTTAATACTGGATTAAGACGGAAGAGAAATGATGGATGAAAATGATGATGTAATATGTTTAATAGAACAGTAATTGACAACTTGGTCATTTTAAATTCCAGAGGTTTGGTGGTCCAAACCATCTGAATGCTGACCTGTAGAGACACAATGGAACATTTTCCTCCCATACAGAGTTCTGTTGACTAAAGCTGTCAGTCTAATCCAGCTCAGCAGGACTGTGCATATTTTAAAGGCTTCCGGCCTGTTCGACTTTCAGAATGCAGTTTGATGTTTGCCGGTCCGTCCTTAGAAAACACACTGTGACACTCTGATGTCTTTATTATTTGCTTTCAAAATGGTTTTAAGAATAGCACAGTAGGGAATTCAGAGTTGAACCTTTTTTTATATACAACTGAACATTAAAGCGATGCCTTTTCCTAAAAGCAGCTCCACTCCATTTTCCACTTTACTAAGGCTTTTGTGGGGCAAGCTAGTTTTCTTCTAAGTGCATATTTAAACTGCTCAGAAGTTTCTTTCTGCCTCTGGCAAGATATAGAAGGCAGTCAGGAAGAACTTTTCTTACTGCTTTCAGAAATCCTCAAATTGTCACAAAGCTCCAAAGCTGCAGTAGACGTATTATTAAAAGATGGGACGCACTCGAAGGTAATGTTCTAGATAATTATTATGTTCGCGTCCCGGCCACTACACATCTTGGGGTGTCTATGAGTGCACACCTATTTCTCCAGCTCCCCGAGCGCCTTCTATGGCTGCTCACTGCACCGCCTGGTAGGTGGTTGGGTTAAATGCAGAGACGAATTTCGTCTGTGTATGGGAAACATACGCAGATGACAAGATTAGACAATTATTATTATTATTATTATTATCCATATCCATGTGCTCTGCTGCATATATTGAGATAAGATAATAGTTTCCACTTTACTACATGATTATAACTTCCAAGCATCATTAATTGCCTTATGATGTGAATAGTTTCAAAACCTTATACATATATTTCCTGTCTTAAATGCTACCAGACAAATTGCTGCTGCAATTTAGCTTTTAAATAGGCTTGACAGATCACAGCATGTACTGGAATGAAAAATGAAACACCTCATCAACATGATGCTCATTGAACACGATACATTATCAGTCTAAATGAGTTGAGCTCAGTTTGGCTACAGAAGCATGTTAAATGCGTTGAATTTGTTCCTTCAGTCAGGGTGAATTCAAATTGAAGCTTAAACATGTTACTGTGAGCCGTGATATCTAGTGTCCCGGCAGCCGTAAACCCAGATGGCTTTAAAACAGATTAGAGGCCCGCAGTAAGTACCGTCCTGGCAGAGAACACACATTGTCTACAACCATCCATTTCTTACCAAATCAGCAAAAAGTAAATCAGCTTAGTGGCTCACAGATGCACAGTGAACGTGCAAATGCTCTACATGTCATTTGCCAACTGTAATTTTATTGAAATGACACAATTGTTTGTGCACCCTCTTAAAGCAGGTGTTTATTATGGTAAGTCACTTCTTGTTCAGTGATGACATTTCTCCTTAGGACGCCACAGCAAAGTGCAACAGATTTGTCTTATCAGAGTTGTTTCTCTGATAGTTTGCTGTGTAACATTTGTTTACCTTTTGTGAAAGTATCAATTCATCCAACCTTTTATATTTTTTAATACAAGTTAATCTCATTGAGCCTTGTGGACTCATTTACAAGAGACCTGGTCATGACACCAAATGACTTTTGTATGTATCAAACGTAAACAATGGTTTATGATTAACTTTGTTTTTTTTATTTAATAAACTGGAAACACACTGTCAGGATCTGTCGACTGGTGTTTTTTTAACCCACGTGCAGGAGAATTAAAACAGACTCCGAGCAGTTAAAAATTAAACAAAATGTATTTATTACAACAAAAATCAAAATACTGACAAGGCGGTTTACTTACTAAGACGGAGCGGGCAGGATGATAGGCAGACCACAACACCATAAAGGACAATCCGGAGACAAAGACAAGACACCAAGGAGCTGAATAAATGCACAACACTGACGAGAACTAATGACGGGCAACTGCGATGATTGATGTTACACACAGGTGAGACAGGGGCTGAACACAAGGAGGGAAAACTGAGAGGTGACTGAAAACATGAGGAGACATGTATGTAAACTGTATCCATTCATTTAAGAGTATCATTGAACCTTTTTTTTTCATTTACTCATTCAATTAAAAGAAACGAACTAAACTAAACAAATTTATCAAAAAGAGAAAAAAAAACTGAATGAAAAGGGTGCAGAAAGAAGAAAAATAATATATGCCCCTTATTTAAAATAATACATAAAAAAAAGTCAGGCTTGAACAATCCCCAGAGCAAAAACAAAAACATCAGGCATTCTTCACATGGTATCATACTTTCCTAACATTTTTAACTTAATCATCATTTTAAACATTTTTTTTTTTTTTTTTTTAAATGTTATGGTGATATCAAGGCAATTCCACAATCCTATTCCCTGAATTAACACAGCTCCTCAGACTAGTTCTAAATGGAGGTTTTACAAACATTTTCATTCTTTTAAGGTTATAATAACTCTCTTTTTTTATTTATTTTTTTACAGATTTTAATTGAATATTTGGGGGTAATATTTTTATGAGCTTTATACATGACTTGTACATGACTTATTGAACACGAGGCTCTAATATAGAATATTTTAGAGAATGATGTGAAAATCTCCTGGATGGATTAAGGAAAACCTGGTTACTATGTGGATATTTCAAGACTGTTCTATTAAAACAAGGAGAGCACAAAAATGACCACAGATTTTATTCATGCAATGTCCAGTAGAAGTTTATATGCTACGGAGCCCCTAAAGGGTCATGGGGAGAAAATAAAAAAATAATAATCCTGAGAAACTTTCTCGGGATCCTGAGAAACTTTCTCAGGATCCTGAGAAACTTTCTCGGGATCCTGAGAAAGTTTGAAACTAAGTCGGGATCCTGAGAAACTTTCTCGGGATCCTGCGAAACTTTCTCGGGATCCTGAGAAAGTTTCTCGGGATCCTGAGAAAGTTTCTCGGGATCCTGAGAAACTAAGTCGGGATCCCGACTTAGTTTCTTAAAGTTGCTTGAAGCTGATCGATGTCCGTTGTGTTTCAACAATTTAAAATTGCTGTTCTTACTGAGGAAGCTCAGTTAGCTTGTGTTGTGTGGTGCCGCCATATTCCAGAAATTTTTGCTATGGTTGTGGAGCGTTTATGAGCTGTAAAGAGTCCGTGAAGTTGTGTTCTGCTGTGCTAAGCTAACATAAAAGCTACGTGTCAATCACGTCTGTTTAGGAGCTGTGATTGGATGAAACAAGAAGCTGGATGAAACGAGAGCTGTGATTTGTCAGTTACACAGTCGTATCTGTAAGGCGAGCGCTGATTCGCCGAAAGTGGTGACGCAATGCGTTGCGACCAGGCCACTTTTGACGTCATTTCCAGGCGTTGCATTGAGTCGAAGTACAATTTAAACCCACAAGAAAAACTGAGATTTTTGTAAAGTTTAGAAAACTTAATAAAAGCCATCTAAACTGTCTAACCACATCGATTTGTCTCTTAAAAGAACGCGATTCAAGTGGTTATCACATCCCGACTAAAAACTAATTGTAAAATGTTGATTTTGACCGAATTGTTAGATGCTACACGCAAGCTAACATTTAGTTTCTCAGGATCCTGAGAAACTAAGTCAGGATCCTGAGAAAGTTTCTCGGGATCCTGACTTAGTTTCTCAGGAATCTGTTTTTTTCTTCTCTCCCCATGACCCTTTAGGGGCTCCGTAATATCCAGTGATTACTCAACCTACCAGAATCACTAGCAGTAATGCAACATTAATCGATAATATTTTTACAAATGAAACTGGAAAGGCTATTTACAGGGGGAACCGAATAAGTGATATAAGTGATCATTTACCTATATGCATAGGTCATGACAGTGAAATAAAAAAATAATAATAAAGTTGATTAAATAAGGCAGGTTAGAGTCAGATCTGATTAAACAATAAAGACATTATGTAATGACCTGTTTAAAGGGAAACTGGAGTGGGGTATATGTGAAGGATGTGAATGTGGCATATGAAACATGTTTTGCAAGTTTATAAATCATTACATGACAAAAATGGCCCAATATTAGTGTGTCACAGAAATAAAAATGTCAATGCAAAACCCTGAATGACCAAGGCACTGTTAAAATTTTGTAAGAAGAAATATAAGTTATATAGATATTTTTGTTAGATTTCCAACTAAACATAAAGAGATGAAATACAACGCATATAATAACAAATTGACAACATTATTAAGACAAGCTAAGAAAGATTACTACAATTTAAAGTTGCGTGAGAGCAGTGGTAATATGAATAGACTGGCCGGCCGTGGCGTAGTGGTAATGGCAGTCGTCCCCCGATTGGAAGGTTGGCGGTTCGAAGCTCGGTTCCCCCCACCATGTGTCGTTGTGTCCTTGGGCAAGACACTTAACCCCGAGTTGCTCCCGGTAGGACTGGAAAGCACCTTGCATTGTAGTCTGCCGCTACCGGTGTATGAATGTGTGTAGCATTCAATGTGTGTAGCACTTTGAGATTTTCACTAATGAAAAGTGCATTATAAATTGAATTCATTATTATTATTATTATTATTATTATTATTATAGACTGTGGAAAGTTTTGAAAAATATTATAAGACCTAATTATACTCATTGTCTTGAAAAACAGTTTTTTAAAGGGAGAAACAACCTTGACTGAAAAAACAAACAAAGTGGTGAATTAATTTAACTCCTTTTTTGTAAATATAGGGCCAGGTTTGGCTTCTTCCGGTAAGACAAATGATATTCAGGGTAGGCAGGGTGGTAGTAGAATTTCACAGTCAATGTTTCTTGGAGATATAAGTGAACATGAAATTCTAAATATGTTGATAGTGATGGAATTGATGTGATGATTATAAAAAAGGCTATTTACTTTATTATTAAAACATTTACTTATATTTGTAATTTGTCAGTCCAGAGTGGCATATTTTCAGGGAAAAAAAAATGAAATTAGCAAAAGTAATTCCAATATTTAAAATGGTGATAGACATAGTTTTGACAATTATAGACCGATCTCAGTGCTCCCCCAGTTTTCTATATGCCAATATGGCTTTAGATCAAATAAACCAACATCCCTTGCATCATTAGAATCAAATGAAGACATTACAGAAGCAACAGAAAGGAAGCAATATACAGTGGGGATGTTTATTGATTTAAGAAAAGCCTTTGATACAATCGACCACACTTTATTGCTTTCCAAATTGCAAGATTATGTGATAAGAGTGATAGTTCATAACTGGTTGAGTAGTTATTTGACTAACCGAAAACGATTTGTACAGCTAGGAAATGAAAAATCAGATCTTCAAAATATAAAATGTGGCATCCCCCAAGGTTCAGTGCTAGGACAAAGCTTTTTCTTTTGTATATCAATGGCATTTGTGAAGTGTCTAAAAAGTTACAAATCATCCTGTTTGCAGATGCTGTAAATTTATTTTGTTCTGGGAATGACTTAAAACCCATTATAGAATGTATGGCTTGTGTGATGTCTAAACTTAATGAGTGGTTTAAATGCAACAATTTATCAATAAACTGGAATAAAACAAAATTCATGATTTTTGGTAATAGAAAAATAGATGATTCTATTGTAATGTCTGTAGATAATAATCAAGTTGAACGAGTACATGAAGTTAAATTTTTAGGTGTTGTTTTAGATCATAAACTCAATTGGAAATCTCATATAAAATACATAAAACTAAAACTATGCAAAAGTATTGGACTTTTAAATAAAGTAAAACATGTTTTAGAACTATCAACACTACAGATTTATATTATTAATTTGTTGTTCCATATCTGACCTATTGTATAGAGGTTTGGGGCAACACATATAAAACCAACACTGAACCATTGTCTGTCAAACAAAAGAAAGTTATGAGAGTTGTGTATAAAGTGGACACCAGAGAACACACAAATAAATTGTTTATTCAATCAAATATCTTGAAACTAAAGGATCTGGTTAATTAAAAAAATATTATTGGTTATGTTTAAATTTAGAAAGAGATTATTGTCATTTAATTAGCAAACATTATTTTTCTTAAGCTCTTGTGATAGAACTAACAGAAGGAAGTATGATTTCAAAAGTAAAACTGTGCGTACTACTTTAAAACAAATGTGCATGTTGGTGCATGGAGTAAAACTATGGAACAGTTTGGATGAGGAGTTTAAAAAATGCTCTACAATAAACTAATTCAAAACACTTTATAAAAAAGAATGATTAACTATTTTACACCTTTGAGTTGTTAATGGGAAGAGTGGTATATTGTTATGTATGTTATTGTTGATATATTGTTGCAACTTGTTTTGTTAATTTAATGTATAGAGCCATGACATTTTTGTAATTATTGAGAAAGGGGGCAGGTCTATACAATATTTTTTCTTCCTGTTCCCTCTTCACTTGTGTAAATAAGTGTTGTCAGAGAATATGTTTGTGAAATGATGATTATTTTTTATCGAGTGAATAAATTGATTGATTGATTGATTGATTGATTGATTGATTGATTGATTGATTGATTGACTTGTAAAATACTATGTTCAACCAAATCATAACATTTTAATAATTTCAACTGATGAAATAATATATTTGTTGGGTCACCATAGCACTTCCTACTAATAATTCTTATAGCTATTTTTTTGTAAAATCAAAACAGAGTTTGTAATTGTTTTGCATGCTTTTTCCCAAACTTCAATGCAATAGACTAAATACGGAACAACCATTACATTATACAATATATACAAAGCTTTGTCATTCAAAAACTTTTACTTTATACAGTAATGCAATTGATTTTACTGTTTTTGTACTTAAGTAATTTACATAAGATTTCCATGTCAGCTTCCCATCAATAACGACACCCCACATTTTTATTTCATAAATGCTATGAATTTCAGTACTGTCAATTTTAATTGGAACTTCAATAATTTTATTTCTATTACTAAATATCATGTAAAAAAAATTTTTTTTTCAAATTTAATGATAACCTATTACGTTGGAACCAAGTTTGTATTTTTACAAATTCTACCTGTATCATCTCTAGCATCTGTTCAATATCTTTAACTGAACAAAAAAAAAGTGTATCATTTGCAAATAAAACACACTTCAAAAGCCCTGACACATCAACCAGATCATTCACATACAAAAAACAACAACATTGGTCTCAACACAGAGCCCTGAAGAACTCCACATCCAGTAACACAAAATTCAGATCTTACATTATTTACCTGTACAAATAGTCTCCTATTATTCAAATAACTAGATACCCACTGTAGAGCTATACCTTGACAACATTTTCCTGTGATCTGCCACCTGTGTGTATTTAGAAAACTCAATCTGACCCCGGAGTACTTTAGAAGCTTGTTTAATTTATTATTGCATGATGTTCAGTACTTAAACTGCAATAGTTAAAGCATCAGGGTCTGTGTTCACATTTAAAATGTATTTAACATGCCAAAGCTCTTCTACATCCATAGACACCTGGGGTAATGCACCAACATTTTGCTGACTGCACACTAGTTATATAAACCCATTCACATACAACTCTCCAAGTAAACTGGTGAATTGGGATGGGTCAAAAACTCTTTCAGGTTTGTATGTATAACAAATATGTAAATGCCAGAATGCAGGCATACTCTGCAAAAGTCTGCCATGTAAGGTTATGTTATTCATCTTCCAGTGACCATAGAGTTATGAATGATCTGTGAACCTGTACATCTTCAATCAGAGTGTTTCTTGCCATGTGTTTGGGTGAAAAGTACAGAAACAGAGATGTATGACATAAAACAAAAGTCAAACGTCTGATTACATTTGAGATTGTTGACGGTAACCATGAATCAGCATTTGCAGAAAATGTAAAAAGGACAAAAGTTGAGGATAAATTCGACAACATACAGAGAATCTTTAGATTGCGTATGTCTGGGTGAATACATTTTAATTACACTATAGAGTGTGTATTTTATAGTTTTGATTTAGTAAATGAAACCAGTTTGATTTGTTAA
>JBBPBX010005612.1:52602-71401 GCA_038048925.1 Garcialebias charrua | reverse complement strand
GTTTCACTTGTATTTGTGATGACACCTGGGTAAAGATCACCACCAAACTTTGTTTCTTAAGAGTCTTCAGTACATTTTTCTTTTTTTTCACTCTTTCTCGTGCATGACTTTCCCTCTCCTGTCTTCCTCCTGCTTTTTTGCGTTCTGTATTGTGTATTGGAGCTCCTACACATTTTCTGGATCGTAAACTACTGTTATGGATCAGGTCAGCTGGACTTTCAACACACTCTGTAATTTTTTTTCAACTAAGCAACAGGGTCCTGGAAAGCCCTCATGCCCGCTGAGACGCATATGCAACAGGATACGTCATGGATTGGAAGCTAATGTGCCTTTCTGTATTGTCTCATAAAGATGTTTATATCATTGGAATCATGATAGCAAGGTTTCTGCTTTTTGTCACCGGCAGATACCTATGTTATCGGTTACTAAAGAAAATGACAACAGCAGGTTCGGCCATGGCAAAGCTGCCGACCCATATGAAGATTTAGTTTGTGCTTTGAGGACTCAAAATCAGCTAATTTACGAGCTAAATCGTAAAATGAAAGGGATTTATGAGAATCACCAGCCACTTGCGGCTTTGGGGAGCGCCAGCATGTTGGAGACGACCTTAGAGGGAGATAATAAGCATGGACCAGTGTGGAATGCCCACAAATCTGGCCATTTTGGACCAAAAGTACCAGCAGGACTCGAGGCAGATTAGAAATAACAGTCTGCCTGAAAAAAAAAACAACAACTCTGGCTTATATGAAGCTGACTCCCCTGTCTGGCCTTGAAGTAGGCCGACTTATCAAATTTCTCCTGGGATATGTGTAAATTTATGCCGGGTCCCCACCAAACTTGTCAGAACGCTCCTGCCGCCCCCTTTTGGCCGCTTGTCACTGATGCCAGGCACCCACTGGGACGCGTCTGATGACGCGCACTAGGGGGAGGCAGAGGGTCATCAGTTGTTGTGTTTTCATGCTGCTGGCAGATAAAATCAGCAACACGTCACCCCCGCTCCTACTGGAGTGGGTTTTCTACGAGCCGAACTGCATCTCAGACAGTCTTTGTTGAGATTAAAACGTTTTTTTTTATGTTTGGGGTGATCAAACGCTGGAGTGGACAGGAGCAACTGTTTAAAATGCCACGTTTCTTACCGGAGTTTGGTTCCAATTCATGGAAGCTCGATCGGTAAGTTTAAAAAGTCCAAAAAAAGTCCCGTTGTCGTTGTGTCATCACATAGCAGAGGCTCTCCCGACTGTTTGCTGGACGCGTCGAGCCACCAGAGATCGAATTTTATGACGTTGGCGGCTCGACGCGTAGGTTGCTTTGGACGCGCGCGTGCGTGGAAAGGAACTGCCGTGTGCTGGCGCGCCGCTTCAATCACTTAAAACGCGCCGCTTCACGGTTCGCCGTGCCTCGACTCGTCTCCCCATAGACTTTGAATGTAAATCGGCCGCTTCAGCCGCCCGACAGGGGTCCGGTGGGTACCAGGCATAAGAAAACTGTCTATTGCATCCCCACCCGAAAACATCTGTGAATGCTTATCAGAGCTATACCAGCTGACACCAACATTTTAACAGGACTGTCGAAGTGCTTCATGGTCAAATCTCACCGTCTTGCCATCAAGTGCATATGTAATGTGTCTATAAATGTGCTTAGAGTTTTTTGATGTCTTACATTGTTCATTCAACCTTTATTTAGTCAGGTAAATCTCATTGAGCCTCAAGGGCTCATTTACAAAAGCGACCTGCTACAAACTAAAGAATGATGAACAGCAATGGTAGAATTTCCTTAAACAACAAACAACAGAAAAAAAAAAACATAGGAGAGAAATAGAAAGTGAAATGCAAAGTATCAAAACTAGCAAAACACCACAAGGTAGATGTACAAAATCAAAAACAAGAACATATCTGCAATGGTTTTTGCCAGGATTCCAAAAGATTCTTAAAACCATTTAGGGAGGTCAGGGCCGAGAGCTTCAAATCTTTTTGTAAGATATTCCAGGAAGCAGGAGCAGAGTAGGAGAAAGCCCTTTTTCCAAGTTCAGTCCTCACTGACGGAACACTGCAGGTGATCATGTCCTGAGAGCGCACACTGTAGCTGCACTCACGTAAAGACATGTAGGAGGAGATGTATGAGGGCAGCAGACCGAGAAGTGATTTAAAGATGAAAATGTACCAGTGGAAGAGTCTGCGTGAGGTTAATGATGTCCAGTTAACCAGTGAATACAGGGTGCAGTGGTGGGTACGATAATCACAGCCAGTTATGAATCTTAGTGCACCATGATAGACAACATCCAACATCCGCAGGGTGCTTGTAGGAGCATTCATGTAGAGAATGTCACCGTAATCAATGGAGGGAAGGAAAGTCACAGATACAAGGCGTTTCCTAACATTCAGTGTTAGACATGATCTGTTTCTGAAAAAGAAACCCAGTTTAACCTTGTCCTGTGGACAAGGTTTGAAGAGATATTTTTTGTAATACCACTATTCTATCCTCATGGCCTTTTCCCCTTTGTTATCTAAAATAATAAGGGGCTGCGCTCTTAGGAGCAGCAGCAACGTGCACTCTGCCCATCTTTCAGATGACTGTATGAACATAATCTCACTGTATTTCGGTACAATGATAACAATTCTGATTCTGATACTTTTCATCGTCTTCTCCTCCCTTGAGCAAAACGTGAGCATAACACTTAATAGCGCTTTCAGGAATTAGATATTATAGTTATAAGAAATACATAAACTTTACTGTCTTAAGTTCAGATTTTATTTAACATACCCGGTAATCAATTTTAGAAATTCTCATAAATTAGACCTGGAAGTGCTTGGTTGGGAATCTGCTGCTTGCACTGATGGTTTGGGGGGAGTCTGGAGGGGTAACAAGGTGCTGGTGAGCTTCTTTTCTGTCTTTGATATGGTATGTGTCTCTCCACTTTCTGCGTTTTTATCTTTCTCTTAAATCCTTGATCCTTTTCATCCTGCCTGATTGTAGATCCTTCCTGCCTGATTGTAGATCCTTCCTGCCTGATTGTAGGTCCTGCCTGCCTGATTGTAGATCCTTTTTGTATTTCTCTTGTTCCTTCTCTAGATATCTTTCCCTCCTCTCTGGGTCGGCATCATGTCGAGCATGATAGAGCCTCTGCTTTTCTGCAGCATTAAGTGATGGCTTGGCTCCAAATACTAATATCTATTAATATCATAAAACTGAACTTATATCTCAACAAATTAACTAATTTCAACAATACGACTTAACAAGCAGATAGTGTAATACTGAATAATATTTGCAAATCATTTAATCATTGAGAAATACTCATTCCTGTTACTGGTACTCAGTCCTGTTACTCTTTGTAAGAGTAACTGTGTGGTGGACCACTAGGGGGCTCTACTCACACCCAGTGGGCCGAAGGCATTACAGGATGTTTTATTGTGAAAGGTCCAGTGGACCGGATGCTGTATTGGATATAAAAGGCGGTGTTGGGTGCTTCCCGCCAGTTTAGTAGGAGTTAATTAAAAGTGAAGTTCTGCAGCCTGTCTCCTGTGTCGTCTCTTCACCACCTCCTACACTGGTGACCCTCGTGAACTGAATATGTCGACATCTGACGCTTCAGCCAGCTCTCTACTGCTGTCCACTGCTGTGGAACCTACACAGGCGGCCCCGCTCGCTTTTTCGGTGGCCGTTAAAATCCCGGACTTCTGGCTGCACGCGCCTCAGTCGTGGTTCGCACACATCGAATCACAGTTTGCTCTTCGCGGGATTTCTGTTGACGACACCAAATACCACCATGTGGTTGCTTCGCTGGATCCGCTGACAACACAGCGGGTAATGAGCCTGCTACAAGACCCTCCTGCACAAGGAAAGTACGAAGCCCTCAAGAAGCTTCTTCTGCGGCGCTACTCACTTTCAGAGGCGGAGCGCGCTGAGAAACTATTTTCCCTCTCCGGTTTGGGCGACGGCACAGCTCTCGAGCTCGTGGAGAGCATGTTGTCCTTGCGGGGATCAGACGACTGCGAGTTCCTCTTCCGCCACCTCGTCCTCCGCCAGCTTCCAGCTCCTGTGCGAACCGCCCTGGCCAACTCCCCGTTTCTGCAGGAGAAGGATTACCGCTCGCTGGCCGAAGAAGCCGACCGCATCATTCTAACCGCGAGGACCTTCGCGGTACAGGCGGCGGTCCCTGGATCTCCAGCAGCGCCCGAGTTTCAAGCAACGCACACAGCGCCGGACGAGCCAGCGGTGGTAGCAGGAGTCGCTAGCCGCAGGCGGGCAGGTCCCGCTCTTTGTTTCTACCACGTGCGCTTCGGCGCCAAAGCACGACGGTGCGTCCCGCCGTGCAGCTTCAAGCCGCAGGGAAACGAGACCGCCAACGCCCGCTAGCAGTCGCGGCCGTTGGCGAGAAGGAAAGGCTGCTTTTCATCGAAGACTCGAGGTCGGGGAGGCGGTTCCTGGTGGACTCGGGTTCGCAGAAGAGCCTCGTCCCCCCGACTGGCTCCGACAGGTTGGCTGAAGGCTGCGGGCCGCAGCTAACCGCGGCGAATGGCTCTCCCATCAAGACGTTTGGCGAAAGGTTGGTGACTGTGCGTTTCCATGAACGGGACTTCCAGTGGAACTTTGTGGTAGCTGCTAGCTCGGTCCCTATTTTAGNTAAAAGTGAAGTTCTGCAGCCTGTCTCCTGTGTCGTCTCTTCACCACCTCCTACACTGGTGACCCTCGTGAACTGAATATGTCGACATCTGACGCTTCAGCCAGCTCTCTACTGCTGTCCACTGCTGTGGAACCTACACAGGCGGCCCCGCTCGCTTTTTCGGTGGCCGTTAAAATCCCGGACTTCTGGCTGCACGCGCCTCAGTCGTGGTTCGCACACATCGAATCACAGTTTGCTCTTCGCGGGATTTCTGTTGACGACACCAAATACCACCATGTGGTTGCTTCGCTGGATCCGCTGACAACCCAGCGGGTAATGAGCCTGCTACAAAACCCTCCTGCACAAGGAAAGTACGAAGCCCTCAAGAAGCTTCTTCTGCGGCGCTACTCACTTTCAGAGGCGGAGCGCGCTGAGAAACTATTTTCCCTCTCCGGTTTGGGCGACGGCACAGCTCTCGAGCTCGTGGAGAGCATGTTGTCCTTGCGGGGATCAGACGACTGCGAGTTCCTCTTCCGCCACCTCGTCCTCCGCCAGCTTCCAGCTCCTGTGCGAACCGCCCTGGCCAACTCCCCGTTTCTGCAGGAGAAGGATTACCGCTCGCTGGCCGAAGAAGCCGACCGCATCATTCTAACCGCGAGGACCTTCGCGGTACAGGCGGCGGTCCCTGGATCTCCAGCAGCGCCCGAGTTTCAAGCAACGCACACAGCGCCGGACGAGCCAGCGGTAGTAGCAGGAGTCGCTAGCCGCAGGCGGGCAGGTCCCGCTCTTTGTTTCTACCACGTGCGCTTCGGCGCCAAAGCACGACGGTGCGTCCCGCCGTGCAGCTTCAAGCCGCAGGGAAACGAGACCGCCAACGCCCGCTAGCAGTCGCGGCCGTTGGCGAGAAGGAAAGGCTGCTTTTCATCGAAGACTCGAGGTCGGGGAGGCGGTTCCTGGTGGACTCGGGTTCGCAGAAGAGCCTCGTCCCCCCGACTGGCTCCGACAGGTTGGCTGAAGGCTGCGGGCCGCAGCTAACCGCGGCGAATGGCTCTCCCATCAAGACGTTTGGCGAAAGGTTGGTGACTGTGCGTTTCCATGAACGGGACTTCCAGTGGAACTTTGTGGTAGCTGCTAGCTCGGTCCCTATTTTAGGGGCTGATTTTCTTTGTGCTCACGGGCTCCTTGTTGATTTAGCTAACAGACGTTTGATCGACGCTGTGTCTTTTTCGTCACTGCCTTGTGAGACGCGAGGAGCTGGGCCTTTAATGCATGCTAACTTTTTAGCTTCGGGTAATGTGTTTCAGCGTTTATTGTCTGAGTTCCCCTCGCTGACTGTTCCTGATTTTGCAAACACAAACACAAAACATGGGGTCGAACATTATATTCCCACAACGGGCCCCCCGGTGTTCGCACGTGCACGCCGCCTCGATGCTACTAAGCTAGCAATCGCACAGGAAGAGTTTGCTAACATGGAGCGTTTAGGCATCGTGCAACGCTCAAACAGTCCGTGGGCCTCCCCCCTCCACATGGTGCCCAAGGCAGATGGCAAATGGCGTCCATGTGGGGATTTCCGCCGCCTTAATAACATCACAGAGAACGATCGTTATCCCATCCCCCACATCCAGGATTTTTCAGTGCACCTGGCTGGGACCTCCATTTTTTCTAAAGTAGATTTAGTACGGGGGTACCACCAGGTTCCTGTGCATGTGGAGGATGTCCCTAAGACCGCTGTTATCACGCCTTTCGGCCTTTTTGAGTTTTTGCGCATGCCTTTTGGTCTTAAAGGTGCAGCACAAACATTTCAGCGGTTGATGGATTCAGTCCTAAGGGGCCTGCCCTTCGTATTTGTGTACTTGGACGACATCCTGGTGGCTAGCAGCTCGGCTGAGCAGCACTTGTCCCACCTCCGTGAGGTTTTTCAGCGCCTGGCAGCACATGGCCTGATTGTAAACACAGCGAAATGCCAGTTTGGGCTGCCAGTCATTGACTTTTTGGGCCACCGCATTTCCGCAAGTGGCGCCGTCCCGTTACCAAACAAAGTGCAGGCGGTGTCAGATTTCCCACAGCCCCAGTCTGTTAAAGCGCTACAAGAGTTTTTGGGAATGGTTAACTTCTATAACCGTTTCCTCCCCAGGGCAGCACAACTGCTGCGTCCGCTCTATGGAGCGCTGAAAAAGAAAAAGCCCAACGACAGTGTGGACTGGACACCAGAACGCCTACAGGCATTTGGTGATGCTAAAGCTGCACTGGCCACTGCTGCCCTTTTGGCCCATCCATCCCCAGCGGCGCAAATAGCTTTAACAACCGACGCATCTGATGTTGCGGTGGGGGCTGTGTTAGAACAGCAGGTTTCCGGGGTTTGGCAGCCGCTTGCATTTTTCAGCCGTACGCTGCGGGACAATGAGCTGAAATACAGTGTTTTTGACAGAGAGTTGCTGGCGCTTTACCTGGCCACACGCCATTTCAGGTTTTTCCTGGAAGGCCGCCAGTTCACTGCATACGTTGACCACAAACCCCTGGTGTTTGCTATGTCAAAAATTTCTGACCCCTGGTCTGCTCGCCAGCAACGCCACCTCGCAGCGGTGTCTGAATTCACTACAGACATTCAGCATGTGGCTGGAAAATCCAACGTGGTGGCCGACTGTCTCTCCCGGGTGCTGATCTCTCCCGTGTACGTTGGCATCGATTTTTCTGCTATGGCTGCGGACCAACGTAGCGACGCAGAAATACTCGAGCTCCAGTCCGGCCCCACAGGCCTCGAGTTGGAGGAAAGGCAGGTGAATGACGGAGGTCCTCTCCTGCTCTGTGACGTATCTACAGGCAGGCCCCGCCCCCTGGTTCCAGTTTCATGGCGACGCCGCGTTTTTGACTCCTTACATTCCCTTTCTCACCCAGGTGTTAGAGCCTCTGTGAAACTGGTCAGCTCAAAGTTTGTTTGGCCCGGTCTGCGTAAAGCAGTTAAGGAGTGGGCAGCAGCGTGTGTTCCATGCCAGCGTGCTAAGGTTAACAGGCACACCAAAGCACCGTTGGAACCTTTCTCCATCCCAAGTCGGCGGTTTGATCATGTGCACGTAGACCTAGTAGGCCCTCTGCCTCCATCACAGGGTTTTACTCATCTGCTGACTATGATAGACCGGACCACCAGGTGGCCAGAGGTGGTTCCTCTGACGTCCACAACATCTGCAGTGGTGGCCCGGGCTTTTTTGTCTACCTGGGTTGCACGTTTCGGCCCCCCTTCAGACATTACATCGGACAGGGGCCCGCAGTTTGTTTCTGAGCTTTGGTCTACCATGGCCAAGGGTCTGGGGACTAACGTTCACAGGACCACCGCTTACAACCCCCAAGCTAATGGTTTGTGTGAACGGTTTCACAGGTCATTGAAAGCTGCACTTCGTGCTGCATTGACCGGTGACAACTGGATTGACCGTCTTCCCTGGGTTTTGTTGGGGTTGCGTACCGCAACCAAAGAGGACCTGAGCTCTTCCCCGGCTGAACTGGTTTTCGGTCAGCCTGTGCGCGTCCCCGGTGAGTTTTTACCTGAGGTACCCTCACCACAGTTCGCTCCACCGTTGCTCCATCTTTCACCTCAGGAGGCCCCTTTTCGTGTCCCCGGTCCGGTACACCATTGTTTACCGCAGTCATTTGTCCCTAAGAGTCTGGAGTCCTCTAAATTTGTTTTTGTCAAACACAATGCACACAGGACACCACTACAGCCTTTGTATGATGGACCGTTTCGAGTTCTTCAACCAGGTCCGAAACATTTCCTTTTGGATTTAGGGGGTCGTACTGAGACTGTCTGTATTGATAGGCTTAAACCAGCTCATGTTATGTCAGATGATCAGGTTGTTACGGCCCAAGCTCCTCGCAGGGGCAGACCTCCATCCACATTGTTAACGGACGGCGGTCCTTCTTCCGGAAACTCTCAACGTCCATTGGAGCCCGAATCTTCTGCAGACCCTCCTCGTAGCCCTCCACTTCATCAGACTGGTTCTGCAGGGCCCAGGTTCAGCCGTTCTGGTCGTTTGATCAAACCTAAAATGCGGGACTAGTGATGGACCTTACTGGGTGTTCTGGGGGGGCGTGTGTGGTGGACCACTAGGGGGCTCTACTCACACCCAGTGGACCGAAGGCATTACAGGATGTTTTATTGTGAAAGGTCCAGTGGACCGGATGTTGTATTGGATATAAAAGGCGGTGTTGGGTGCTTCCCGCCAGTTTAGTAGGAGTTAATTAAAAGTGAAGTTCTGCAGCCTGTCTCCTGTGTCGTCTCTTCACCACCTCCTACAACAGGACTGAAAGTAACAGGACTGAGTTTTTAGCATAAAGTTAGCAAATACGTGAAATATAACCACATGACATCCTTGCCAATAGCAGGAAGTAACTGAGCACATTCTAGTGATTTACCTAAATTTAGTTTTTTTTTAATTAGCAACTGAAAACTAAGATATAATTTAGGTAACAGGAGAGTATGCTGAGATTGACCTTTTCAGCCATAGTTGAACTTGAAATATGATTAAATTTACAGAAAAAGAAATGAAATAACTTATTTTTGGTAATTTCCATGACTTTGAGAAGGTCAAACTGATGAAACTTCATTTTGACCACCCAACCCCCGACTTAAGAACGACTTCGGGACCTAAGAACCGTTCGCAGGTCGATCTGTTCGCAGGTCAGTCCTTCCGTCCACTCGTCACTCGGGGATGTCCTGTATTTTTTTTTTTTTTTTGTGGTACCAAGTACTGTACTTCGCCTATCCTAACACACCTAACACAGTGTAATTAATTAATACAGTACAGTAATAAAAATATAAATTAAATAAAAATATAATTTCTTACTTTGAGGTGGTCAAAGCCGCTGCTGCGTCCCGTGTTAGCTCCCGTGTTAGCTTCTGGAGCTAGCCAGGCCGGAGGTGTTCGCGCGGCGGCCTGGCACGATCGGCGATAAATCCGCGGCTGCCTGAGACATCCACAGAGTTCACAGAGACGTTTCCAGCTAGTAATTAATCCATATGAGGCGATCCTGGTCACCAGTCTTCAAAGGCCGGCTCCCGTGTTAGCTCCCGTGTTAGCTTCTGGAGCTAGCCAGGCCGGAGGTGTTCGCGCGGCGGCCTGGCACGATCGGCGATAAATCCGCGGCTGCCTGAGACATCCACAAAGTTCACAGAGACGTTTCCAGCTAGTAATTAATCCATATGAGGCGATCCTGGTCACCAGTCTTCAAAGGCCGGCTCCCGGCAGCTAACCTAAAATGGCGTCCGGTGTTCTACATTAACTTGTGACCGTGTAAACTGAAGACCTTCTTGCTGCGCAAGATTGCGCAATCATGACAAAAATGATCAGAAATGATCATTTTTATCATAATTATTATTTATAAAGCCTTTAAAACAACCACAGCTGCAACAAAGTGATGTACACATGAAATTAAGAACATTTAAACACAAAAAATAAAAAAAATAACAATTATTATTATTTTTTTTAATACAGTAATTTCATATTTTTATTAAATATGATACGTTCGTAGGTCCGGGCGGCCGTAGGTCGATGGAGTCGTAGGTAGGGGGTCACCTGTATATGACTTCTGGAATGTTCCAAATCTTTCAAATGGGTTATGGTAACAGGACTGAGTGAAAACCAAGGGACACAACTAAAATATGTATTTTAACAAAAATATAATATATTTATTTTGAAAAAAATATATGTAAACCATAAATGGGATTAGCAGTCACACAACCACCCCCAAAAAATAACAGTTCTTTAGGATTTTATTTATCATGTTTTATTGTAAAGTGTAAGGTTATGGAGTGAGGACAGGTGTCAAAAGCTGTTTCTTCAGTATTCTTGGTAGTTTTTAACAATCATCTTTATCATATATCTTAAATTTGCAATTGGATCACATGCAGGACATTTTCATAAGAAAGTATTTCACAGATAGCATATGCATTTATAAATATAATTACAGGGGGATGTAAAAGGCACCCATTCGGTGGGATGACCCATAAATAAATAAACAAACAAATAAATAAATAAATAAATAAATAAATAGACCATAGAGAAATGTCATAAAAGGGCCACGGTGTGTACTGAAATGTATCTGTTTTTAAAAACAGGAAACTACGAAGTTATAATTATCTCAGTTTGAAAAACTATAACAACAAAGCTCGCATAAAATATTTATTTCTGGTGCAAAGTCTTTTTTTATTTTTCATCTTTATTATCAAGATCACAAAAGATAACAATAAAATTGAATACAATGAAAAAGGACAATAGCCAGGGGGAACATAAATCGAACAAAATAAGTGGAAGTTACAGTCATATTATTTTTGCAAAAATAGAACAATTGTACAATATGTAACACATGTGCCAAGTCTTATGTATAAAATAAAAAATAAATGAATAACAATATAAACAAAAAATATTTTAATGTAAAAGTTCATCCATAATCCCAAGTTGAGAGCAAGCCCATATTGTTGTTTTTGCTTTTTGATTGGTTGAGGGTCTAATTGTAAGTAAATATTGTTTAAATTCAATTAAAAAAACAGAGAAATCAGGTTTTTTCTTTAAAAATTTACATTTGTGTATATGAAATTTAGCCTTAATGATTAACAGATTAATTAAAAAGGTCTTCGGATTCATTTTGCCACAATGTTTAAACCCAAACAGGACATGTTTTTCTGGTGCAAAGTCGGTCGCGAGCGTCCTGCATGCATCACAAGTCAGGCTGCTCAATCGAGTGCTGAGTAATCGCTCCCATCACATTTTTTTCTTAGCACAGCTGAGAGTCTCGACATGTTTACGTTTCTGTGGCGTTGAATTTAGTAGGCAGTTATTTCATCGCTTACTTGTAAAAAAGAGACACAAACAGCAGTCTTCGTTTTTTTAGCTGCAGTCTTGAACGAAAGGAAAACAAAACTACGCTGCCTATTTAGCAGCTTGCTAGCTGGACGCAGCTAGCACTGTGGAGCTAAAGGCTAACCATTCAGGGGAGAGCTCCGTGAGTTTGTCGATGTATTTTATACATTTAGAGGGTTTTTAAGATACATTTTCACGTGGTATCTTCGTCTTGGGATAAATGGCGCTGGTAATTAGGTTTTGGTGTAGTTATTGTCACTCCACAGTGTAGGCTGACACCTGATACTGTTTATCTGTGTATGCTGCTAGCCACGTAAACTGCTGCTGCTGTTGACGTAGCAGAGGCTACCTGCTTTGGTTACAAGTTATTTACACAAGTCGTCGCCAGCCTGCCTAGAAAGTCAAGAATCCCCCGGAGACATGAACTGCAACCCAAAATGCTTTAGCTGGACCTGAACGAGTGGTTCGTGTTCCGTTGAGCGGATGATGAAGCGGGTCATCTGGGTGATTTCAGGCTTAAACAGAAGAATGATGAAGCTACTCTTTGCCCTCGCTTTGATCGCCTACATTGCCTGTAAGTACACCGGTTTGGCTAGTTGGACTTTATCTAAGACGTAAATCTTTCAAAACCCCAGTTTCAACTTTTTGAAATACTTCTGTAGGAATCAAAAAAGGCGTTCAATACAGGATCAACTGGACTTTATTTATTCTGTAGGAATCTCCAACAAAACAATGACACACGTCAAGTTGCAAAGCCTCCAGGGTGTCCTTTGAAAATCTGACATCCTTGTTTGAAAGTTTTAGACAGCTGTGAAAATATTGTAAAGTAAGAATGCATAAGGATCAAATCTTGCAGTTTATTTCTACCAATTAACAGTGCAAAGAACAGAGACGACATTTAAATCAGGGTTTAAGTGGGACCATTGTTTGCATTCAAAACAGCATCTTTTTACACTTATAATAATAATAATAATATAATAACAATAATCATTTTATTTAAAAGCGCCTTTCAGGACACCCAAGGATACTTTACAGCAAGAAAACAAATTTAAATATAAAATACACAAAGAATATAAAATACAAAATAATATAAAATACATTTAGTAAAGTTAATGATAAGCTAGTCTAAAGAGATGTGCTGGTGAAGATTCTCAGTCGTCCAGGACATGATAAATCAAAAAGGCGTTCAATTCAAGATCAACTGGACTTTATTTGTAACAGAAGACGTTTCGCTTCTCATCCGAAAAGCTTTATCGATAAAGCTTTTCGGATGAGAAGCGAAACGTCTTCTGTTACAAATAAAGTCCAGTTGATCTTGAATTGAACGCCTTTTTGATCTAAAGAGATGTGTTTTCAGAGCAGTCTTGAACAGAGAAAGGGAGGTGGTGTTTGGAAGGTCTGGCGGTAGAGCGTTCCAGAGGTGAGGGGCAGAGCAGGTGAAGGCCCTGCTCCCCATGGTGGAGAGGTGGGCAGAGGGTACATGGAGATGTAGTGAAGAGGAGGATCTGAGAGAGCGTGATGGGATGGAGATTTGTAGGAGGTCAGATAGATAAGGAGGGGCAAGGTTGTGGATAGATTTGAACGTGAGAAGTAGAATTTTGAAGATGATGTGATTTAACCGGGAGCCAGTGGAGCTGCTGCAGGACAGGAGTGATGTGGTTATAGTAGGAGGTTTGAGTGATGACACGGGCAGCTGAGTTCTGGACCATCTGTAACTTGTGGAGAGATTTGTTAGGGAGGCCGTAGAGAAGCACTTTGAGATTTTTATTAATGAAAAGTGCGTTATAAATTGGATTCATTATTATTATTATTAAGGGAGTTGCAGTAATCTGTACGGGAAGTCACAAGACTGTGCACCAGGATGGCTGTGGAGCGGGGTGTGAGAGAAGGACGGAGACGGTTAATATTACGGAGGTGGAAATAGGCTGACCGAGTAACATTGTTGATGTGTGAAGTGAAGGAGAGCGTGGTGTCGAGGATGACACCGAGACTCTTGACCTGAGGGGAGGGGGATAGCAGGGAGTTGTTAAGGGGGACGAGAAGATGTTCTGATTTGATCTGATGTTCTGACTTGCACAGTTTTAGCAGGAACCGAGCTTGCATCTTTGAGAACCAACCACAGTTCAATTTGAGAACTAACCACAGTTCTGTGATTGTAGACAGGTTTTAGGATGTCTGTCGTTTTATAATCCCAGACGCATGTAGTTATGTTGAAATCAGGGTTCTTTGCAAATCACTTCCTGGTTCATGTTTATGCAGAAGATGCAGTATTTCCTAATAATATTGGGCCTCATGCACGAACATGTTCGTATTTTTATCCTAAATTTCTCCTACTTTTGTTCGTACGAAGCGTTCGTACGAACATGCCACGTCAGATTCAACAAACTCTTCTATCCTCAGGAAAAGTGTGTAAATGAGCTGCGTACATATGATGAATTCCACCTGTTCTATCAACCTGCGCGTGCACGCGGAGAGGTTATTTACATAATCCCCACCCCTCAAAACACCATATAAGGCTACGTTTCCTGCCTCTGACAGCAGGACGGTCCGTTCATAAAATGACAGCGAAAAATAAAAAGAAGAACTGTACAGGTGCGGAGATTGAAGTTCTGCTCTCCTTGATCGAGAAAAGAAAATCTGTCCTTATTAGCAGCGTCACTCATGGGAGTAAATGACCAACTAAAGCCAAAGAATGTATGTTTATAATAAATGTGGACCTTAAAATATGCACGCGTCCTGGTGGCTTACTGGGTAAAGCAGTGCGCCGTTAGGTGCTCCTAACCTTATCGAGACCTCGTGGGTTCGATTCCCACAAGGTATGACTATTTTTTTTCCTTCTTTCTTTAGATTATTTATTCATTCCAGATTAAAAAGACTTTATGCTTCATTTCTTGTTGTATTGTAAATAGTTTTCTTGTGTTTTTTAAATCTGGAATGAATTAAAAGGAGAAAAAAAAACGTTGTCCCATGTGGGAATTGAACCCATAAGGTTCGGAACTGCGACGCAACGCTCTTCTCATTGAGCTATCTGAGATCTATGACTGCGACAGGAGGAGGTCAATGTAAAGTCTGCGTTACCGAAGTCTGCGTTACCGAGACAAATTAAACTTAAATTAATTCATAATTTAAGTTGGTTTCAGTTTGAGATCTTCATATTAATATTGTAGTGTTAGAAAACGGCATTGATAACAAATTGATTTTAATTTAAATACTTTAATCCGTTAGTCATTATTACATTTAAAATTATAATTCGACTTCAAACAGAACCTATTGTCAAAAACAATTGTGGTGCGTGACTTTTTTAAACTCTAAATATTTTCTAAATAACGAAATATGAAGTTATTAGTGGAGAAATTCCATCTGGATGACAGCAGACTGACGCTCCTAAAATATACGACAGGTCCGGACCACTCGTAAATTTTGTTCGTATCTGAAAAAAATCGTAGGATACGAAAACATTGTTGAATGCCACAAATGATCCTAAATCACTCGTACGCACAGTTTAAGAACAAATCTGTGCGTACGAAGTTCGTGCATGAGGCCCATTGTCTTGTTTGTTTTGAGCACTTGTCTCGAGTACTGTTGTCTTGCTTCCAAATAAACTTGGACACAGTCAGATTCCTCCTTGGTGGTACGGAATGATGCTTGTATCATTTAGGACTGAGAACACATTACGGTAGTTTTGACCACACTCCCAGGCTTTTTCTTTTTTTTTTTTTCCTTTCAGAAATGCAGCTCTAAACTTGAAGGGAGACTACGCTTCATTTTTGTTTGCAGACATTATTATTCCATTCCAGCGCTTTAAACAAACTACTTCTGCTAGAGGCAGATTTACAATATTTTACTCATCAGTTCAGAGCACTTGCTGCTATTTTAGCTGTACACCATTTCATATGTTTTGTGCATATTTTACTGTTGGAAGTTTTTTTGGGGGTTGCTGCAATTCTTCTATAAATACCACTTTTTGTCATACTTGATTCAAGTATACCTGTGCGGATCAGAGGTTTCTGTCAGTTCTGAGCTGTTGGCACTGCTGGACATGATCTGGTGGTGTGAAGTTTTCTAGGCTGATCAATGTGTCTATTGGTCCTGAACCCTGCATGTAGTGCTTGAATAAGCTTGAACAGCACATGTTGCTGTTTTTAAATCTTTGCCTGGAAGACCTTGCTGATAATGGTACTACCTTGTGTCTTGTGGTGGTGTCTGACCTGTGACATACCATCCAAAAATAACTAACGGCACCTGTTGGATTTAGGTAATCATTCACCTGACTAACCCAACAAAATTAATTACCGTACATGGTACTGGCGTACCTACGGTACATGAACTGATGCTGTTCCAGGTGTTTACATTAAGTGTTGATTTGATTTAGATTCATCTTTTGTTAGCTTGTTTTGCCTTTTGTAAAATTCTAAATGTAAACGGTTAGAATTGATAATTGTGCAAGTAACATTTTTTCACAATATCCTAAAATGTTTGCACTGCACAGTATTGCATGTTGATGGCTTATTGGCACCAATTTTCCATTTAGTGAAGGAAAGTCATTTATTTAGAAAAAATAAACCCACACAATTTACAAAAAAAAAACGTCTTTATTAGTCTAACAAGGTTGAGTCAAGTCCTCTGTACAGATTCTTCTTTGTTGAAACTAGGGATGCACAATATTGGATTTATGGCCGAAATCCGAAATGCTGATATGTTATAATAATAATAATAATGAATTCAATTTATAACGCACTTTTCATTAATGAAAATCTCAAAGTGCTACAAGGTGCAACAGAAATTAAATGTCAATAAAACAGTAATAAAACAAGTAAAATCAATAACAGTATCAACTAAGATCAAAAGTAGAATCATGAGGAGGCAGAGTATGCTCGGTTGAAAAGAAAGGTCTTCAAGCCGCTCTTAAAGTCAACCACAGACTGTGGGACCCTCAGACAGTCAGGAAGAGAGTTCCACAGGCGGGGGGCAGCCACACTGAAAGCCCGGTCTCCCATGGTCCTTAATTTGGTTCTTGGAATGTGAAGGAGATTACTGTTCTGTGACCGCAGCGACCGGGTGGATGAGTGTGGAATAAGAATATCCTTCAGATAATCTGGTGAAGCTCCATGTAAGCATTGATGTGTAATGAGAGCAGTTTTGTACTGAATTCTGTAGGCGACAGGAAGCCAATGAAGGTTATGAAGAATGGGCGTAATATGTTCAAATTTACGAACTCGCAACAAGATCCTTGCTGCACTGTTTTGAATATATTGAAGTTTCTGAAGGTTTTTGCCAGGGATTCCAATAAACAGGGAGTTGCAGTAGTCGAGCCTGGAGGAGACAAAAGCATGGACGAGCTTCTCAGCATCGGAAAAAGTTAGGGATGGGCGAAGTCTAGAGATGTTTCGAAGATGGAAGAAGCAAGTTTTAAACAGATGCTTAATGTGATTTTCAAATGTAAGATTTGGCTGATGATCAATATCAGTACTGATATATTTTTTCCTAGATCTACTTACAGAGACTACATAGCTTTCTCTGCTGTGGAATTAAAATACTATGTTATTCTTTTTAATTTAACCTTTATTTATACAGTTTGCAATCCAGTCCCACTGAGCCTTGAGGACTCATTTACAAGAGAGACCTGTTATTCTGCATGGTCGTTGTCAGTTTGACCTGCTACCAATTGCAGATGCCAAAAATGGGGCTGAAAATGCTGTAACACTATATAAATATAGAATATATATATTTATTTATGTATATAAAAAAACAGTGCCTTTTATATCTGTGAATTATTTTGATGGAATGGTCAATGGTTGATATTTAACTTTATCGCTAATATCGGCCAATACCGATATTGTGCCGATAATATTGTGCATCCCTAGTTGGAATGTTTCATCTTCTATCCAAAAGACTTCTTCAGTCTGAGAAGTTGCAATAAACTCAGTTTTATAAACAGCACCTTCTCATAGTGCATATGTGTCAAACTCAAGGCCCGAGGGCCAAATTTGGCCCTCGATGACATCTTATCTGGCCCTCAAAATGATATGTGAAATGTAAAATACTTTTATCTTTTGAATTTTTTCAATAATCTTTGATTATGATGTTGAAAGCACAACAGAGAACATCAAATGAGATCAATCAAACTCTTGTTGAGGAACCAAGAAAAGATGCAGGGTATCTGACTTGAGTTAATGTAGTTTCTGAAATTGGTCCTTAGTTTGAAAAAGGTTTTAATTTTGGCCACATTTTGTAAGTTTGACACCCCTGCATAGTTTGCTACCGACAGTCAAAACTGGTTGTTCACCTGCAAAAGGATTAAAAGCCTAATGACCGATGGTTAGTGCCCCGATGGCCGATTGCTATTCACAGAGGGCTGAGCAATGCAATAACAGCATTAAGATCCTTTTGGCCAGTGGCTGTTTAGTTTCCCTGATGTAAGACTGATCACAGCCCTCCTGACACTTAACAGCATACACAATATTACTTTGTTTGTGCCAGGGGACTGGATCTTTGGGATGAACCAGTCTTTAATGTATTTTGGGGTTAAAAAGCCACTGGGACGTTGTGTTTAGAAAATAAATGTTTCAGTTCCTCTGAAACTCCCGCAACATACGGAATGACCACTGGTCTGGGTCTGGGCCCTCCTTTTCACCTGATGGCTGGCTGGAGTCCTGTTTGGGTTTAGGTGCTTTCAGGAGGGCCCAGTTAGGATATCCACAAGACAAATATTTTCAACAAAGAAGAATCCTTCCAGAGGACCTGACTCAACCTTGTTAGATTTATCCACCTGGATTATAGAGCATGCGCCAGGAGATTACTTTATTGCCATACCATTTTATTTATAGAGCACTTAAAACAGCGACTAGGCCAACGAAAGTGCTGTACAAACAGACGAACAACAGGCAACACATAGGCAACATACAAAATGAAGTAGAAAAACAGAAAATAGACATAAAATCATTGCAGATACTGTAATAAATAAAACGACCAAACACATATCATCTGGTGTTGAAAGCAACGGAATAGTACAGGTAGTCCCCGACTTACGAGCGAGTTCCGTTCCTCCGAGGCGCTCGTAAAGCGAAAATTCGTAACTTGGAACGGCCGCCACGTGTCTCGTAAGTCCGGAATTTCGCTCGTAAGTTGGAACGGTTTTGCTAGCGCGACTACAAACACTCGTTTTTCATCGAAAAACTGCTTACGAGTGCATAAAAATGATCGGAAACGTGTGTCCACATGTTTAGCTAACGAACTGTGGTGAAAAAACACAGAAAAACTCGGTATTTTTTGCGTTTTTTCCAAAAATTCGCCAGCTCGTAAGTCCGGAACCTCGTAGGTCAGAGCGCTCGTAAGTCGGGGACTACCTGTA